>CAUYQG010074256.1:0-26157 GCA_963574415.1 Tarsius wallacei
TTGCGCCCAGCAGGGGGCGGCTGTTGTAGCTTTTATAATTCCACTGCACTCCAGCCTATGAGAAAGAGTGAGATTTCAACAAAAAAAAAAAAAAAAAAAAAAAAAAAGAATATCCTGAAACATCTTAGTGAGACAAAATAAGAATTTAATACATGACGTATTTAACTCTTGAGCTACCTTGTCATCTGGCTGGTAATCTGCGATGGTTCCTCTGACATAATGGACCAGTGAGTCAATGAGTCCATCACATTTTCTCATGACTTTCCTCCCATCAGGTCCAGCCGAACTCATGTTTCTATTTGGAAAAACAAACCAGAAAAACAAGTCTTAGGCCATGTATTCAGCAGGCCCTTGTTTTGAAGTGTAGTGTTTTACTTGATGTTTCTGCCAGGTGTTTGGAAACTAGCATATCTGTAAAAGCATGACAGACTTGTCCTAGAGTCAATAAATCATAAACTGCCTAATGGTCATCAAATCTGAACACAACTTCTAAATATATTCAAACAACATGCAATCATGTCATAAGTCTTCTGTCTACTTCAAGTGCCAAGGTTGGAACATTATTTACCTAATCTTCACCTTCATCTTGAGAGTGTAGATATGAGGCAAATATTTAGCAACTAAAAGAAGAACAAATGGTATATTGGGCATTATAATATGTTGGATGCCCAAGTCCCAATTGGCTCCATGTCTCAACTCTAAGTAACTTAAAGTCGCTCTGGGCCTTAGTTTCCTCATTTGTAAAGACAGAGTATTGAACTACATTATTTTGGGGTTTTGTAGGTTTCAGAATAAATTGTTATTGACAACTATTGAATCAGATGCTCTAAAATATGATGGTTACACAATTAAAATGGCAGAGAAATGTTATAGAAACTACAAAGTGTTTCCACTAAGTCAGAAGCATGACTAATAAACATCTCTGCACTTAGTCTATTTCTAAGACATGACACCTTTCTATAAACAGTAACTCAATGTATAATTGGAAGTTGCTTCTTTATAGAGAAATCAAGCTTATCAAATACAGCAAAGTAATCCATTCGGGGATTATACTGTAGATTTAGATCATGTTTATAGTCTGGTATTGTTGTTACTACCTTTCTTTGTATTGCATTTTTCTTGTTAGCATTAACCACTTTAAAATATTTGTTTCCCCCAAAATGTCAATGCCTCAGTCAATAAAAATCGCAAAAGAATAGTGCCTTCAGGTTTTTAGAACTTGAGAACCTCCCCAAGCCCAATTTTACATGCTAAGAATTGTTCCTATAAAAGATGTCAGATCAGTTTCTTTTACTGATAGATAGAATACCCAAAATATATATCCAAAATATATTCAAGACTTTCTATTTATAATGTCTTAGTATCACTCTGAATATCAAAAAGAACTACAATTTTGAGACATTTTTGGGATCTTATTTTCATCATCTTCAAATATATTTGTATTAAGTGATTTCAAAAAGGCATTCTGCTAAAAAAATACTGCTTTCAATGCATATTTGTCAAAGAACCAAATGTGTCCAGAATTACATTAAGAACTAAAGAGAGCAAAGGGGAAGGACACAATATTATATCCTGCTTCCATGGAGCTCACATCTATAGGTTGAACTCTGGGAAACTGACAATAACTGACTGTTTTTAACCCAAAAAAATGGCAATTTCATGACTCAACCCAACAGTTGAGCAGATATGACTAACACACCTAGAACTAAGAATATACTAACAATTAATGGTTGCTGAATTGATATAATTTTTGACTTTAACAGAATCTTTTCTGTAACTTTGTCATTTGATTTTTCTAATTAAAGATTCATTTCCTTTTAAAATTTTGACTATACCTGAAAAATTTCAACATGTTCATTAAAAAAAAGAATGAGTTCATAAGCTAGAAATAAAAACTGTTTTTACTATAGTTTTTTCCTGAAGAAATCATTTCTAAGCTAAGATCCTCTATCTACTCTGTGAACCCTTTAAGAATCATGGGTTTTAAAAAACTTGACAGAAATGGAAAAAGCATCTTTTCTGGTTTCTTTATTTTATACATGAGAAAACTGAGGCCCAAAGAGTTAAGTTAGTTTTCCTGGTGACGGTAAATTAGTGGTAAAGTCAGGGCAGGAGGGCTGTTCAGAGCAAACCTGCCTCATTCATTCAGTCTGCCATTTATTTAGCAAATGCCATATCCCCAACTACAAGATGATGTTATCACATGTTTCAAAGCGTCTCTTTGACCTTTTCAGCCTCTGGTGTGGGGGGAGGGGTTGGCAGTAGTTTAAAACTGCTTTGACAAATCAAAAGGTCTGTCTTTCTTTACTAGCTGGATTGCCTATGGATGACTTAGCTTTGTTTAACTTCAGGGTGTTTATTTTGGGTTAGAATGGTAATTCAATTTGGCAGTACTGGCAGTTCACAAGTACTAACTGTTGTCTTGTTCTTTGGCATTATCCAGACTCTACTTGTTGGAAATGGGACTTATCAGGGGTTTCTGGCAGTTGATACCTTTGTTGACAGAAAATGCATGGAACCCCATTGCTTCAGTATTTGCCCCTGCATATCGCAAATAGTTCCCACCTTACTCAACTACACAGAAATATGAATGATAAGGGGAGATTATTTTATACCACTACACCCATGAATAGAAGTCATTAGACAGAAAGCAATTTGTTATTGTACCAATCTGAAAATAACTGATAATTATAGAAAATGGTCTATCTGTCTTAAAGTAGTTTTTCAACAAAGAATACAAAAGTTGTGGGAATCAGAAAATTACCACAGCTATACTTAGGCAGAATTGAGATTTTTGTAACATACCTCCCAAATCCTGAGAACCATTTATTGATTACTATTTCCTATATGTAACCCAGTAGAGGTTTAATAGAAAAATATCTCAATATATAAATGAAATATACTAAAACGATGATCTTATTGCAAATTAAAAGAGAATGAGCATGCAAAGTAGTTACTCAATAAAAATTGATTATCCAAGTTACCAAGAGAATATTTTTTAAATGTTTAATGTAGTGCCTATGGTTTGCCTCTGATTAAGTGATGCGTTTATTTTCCCTGGTATAATCAAGCTCAAGTCTGAGTAATAATGTGGGTACCTTTAAGGACATTCAAACTGTATACTATTGTATATTGAAATTTAAAAACAGGTCCTTGGTCTGGTGGTTGAAGGCAGGGGTCACAGGAGAGGGATGAAGTGAAGGAAAAGATGGACTATTCTTCACGTAAAGGCAGGATTGTTTTGGAGTTCTTCACCTCCACAAGGCCTAAACGGGAGGACACCAGCTTGACCTGTAGCCAGTGCTTGATGTCAAGGAAGAATTTTTCTGGCAATGTGACTTTATAATGAGGTTGTGGGTGGGGGGAAGACATAGAACCTGAACCTCTGTATGCCTCTGAAAGGGTCACAGAGCCTCACATATTTAGGAGGATCCAGGCGTTTTATCTGAAAGCAAATCTGTGACTTTTGACTCTTTCCAGGACCACTTATCTCGAACATTCCTGAGTGTCACAATGAAAAAGAGAAAAGAAAACAAAACACCCTGGTCTTTGCTACAGTTAAAAGGAAGAATGGTATGTTAATGGTTAAGATTAATGACCGCGTGACTAAATCTTAGATTTATGTGGTAAACTGAAGAATGGGCAATGTCAAGTAATAAAAATAGCTGTAATTTAGTGCTTGTACTAGACATTATGGTAGTCTATTTACAAATATTATGATCTGTAATTTTCACAAAATTCTTGAAATTAGAGTACTCTAGAATTTCATTCTGGGAAATTCTGACCGGTGACTCTCATTTATACTCAAAATTAACTACTTCCAACAGGATTTTATTGGCCCTTTCAAATAAGATGGGTAGGTGTGTGGCCACGTGCAGGTGTGCTGACAAATATGACTGGTTTACCAGCACTGAAAGGAAGTTTGTACAACACAGAATGTCCAAAATGTCCAAGCTGAGTGTATGGTCAGCAGGCCTGGGGAAATGATGAGCTAATGGGAGACGGATAAAGTCCGAAGTTTTTACTAGTACCAGGACATGAGAATGTCAGATAACAATAGGGTTGGCATGCATCTTTTTGAGACATTTCCCCAACAGAACAAGTCATTTTTTTTTTTTGAGTCCAAGTCTCACTCTTTCGCCCAGACTGAAGTGCAGAGGCATGTTCACAGCCACAGGAATGCACCGCCACACCTGACTCATTTTTTTTTTTTTTTAATTGTAGAGATGAGGTCTCGCCAAGTTGCCCAGGCTGGTCTCGAATCCTTAGGCACAGGCAATCCTCTTGCCTCTACCTCCCAAAGTGCTGGGATTACAGGTGTGAGTCACCATGGCTGGCTAAAACGAGTAATTCTAACAGGCAGAATTTTTTCAAGTGAGGCTATACCTATTCGATAATGGGTATGGTTTCCTACTAACACAGTCTATGTGTACATCGTATACAAGGTCTGGTCCAGGCTCTGGAACCAGTCTTAAAGGCTTAAGCAGCACACTGAGATAGTGATCACTTCAATGGTTTTAAAAATTGTGGATGCATCTTTGTGTTCACCAATAATTATAGGCTTCCTATATTGCGTCATACAAATTGTGCTGTAAGGTCTCGAGGGGTACCAATCAGTTAAGCACTTGGGAGGCAGAGTCAGAATCCCTTCCAAGACTGAGTAGGTACTTAATAAGACACTGGCAGATTAGGAAGCATCCTTCTTCCTCTTGTTATTTGAGATTTAGGTCTGGGCTTTTGTTGAACTTGCAACTGATACATATCAAACAGTCGGGCCTTGTCTGTGATTCACCGAGAAGAGCAGCACAGGCAGCTTGTGGTTGCACATAACAAAAGAGGAGCCTCATTTGAACTGGCAGAGGAAGACAAACTCTAGGCCAAAAGAAGGGTTTGTCTGTTACTCTGAAGTTAATATTAGTTCCTGAAGGTATCAGCAAACATCAGCCCAAGTCAACTGTTCAGTCTGCAGACAGAGCAACCCTGGGAAGTAGAACAAGGGTCTATAACCGACACGTCTTGTTCCTTTCAGCACAAGCAAAATTTACCCAACAAAGATATGTCGGCATCTACTGAGCATCAAGAAACTAGAAAGTGGTGAAGGAGAACATCTAGTCTTAAAAAAATCCCTTAGCTCTGTTTTCCTGAATTTTCAGGTCATCCAAAATCATTCTGAATAGTCAATTCAGCTAGTAATGATCTGGATGGTAGGCTACATTCGTTTCCTCTTAATTTAGCTGAAAGAGGTTGTTTAGTGCAGAGTGCCAAATTCTATTTAAAATCAATTATAAACAGCAAATTGGAATCTGAAAAATACACTGCAACTTGAATAAGCATTCTTGATATCTAAAAGAGATGTCTGGAATGCCAGACTGGGATTAAAGATGTCGAAGACCTACAATAGAATAATATAATGCTCAAATAATTTTTCCTACAAGATAGGGAAAGATTTTAACCATAGTATAGTGAAAAAGTCATCAGTTGTATTGTCCAGATATACCAACCTACTCATTTTTTGATAATGATAAATTTTAAAACATTGGTAGACTATTATGACAATCTTAAATTTTTTGAAAAAAGACTTTGTGTCATAAAATACAGTTCATAAAACACCACCACCAATTTGAGCTATACAGATATTTTTCTTTAAACATGAAGATGTTATTAAACATCTCTGACAAAGACATTCTTGGAAATTTCTTTTTCTGTCTAAGACTCAACTTGTAAACTAACCAATGCAGAAAGACAGCAAAAACAGTTCTCTTGATATAGTAAGTAAGAAGTATTCTTTTGTTTCCTTTGCTGATTCTTCTTCCTCCATATTGTCCCTATTCATGTATTTTCAGGCAGTCAATATTTATGTACTGATTGATAATGTGAATGTGAAACATTTAAATAATTAGCCAAAGAGAAATGTTTCTTTAGCAAAGAGAAATGTTATGTAATTTCTGTGAAGTCAACTTTTAATCTGGACCAATCTGGTAAAGACATAAGTAGGACAGCGGAAATTTTAGTCAGGTTAGGAACTTTTGCAAGGGGGTTGGTTGTTTGTTTGTACACATGCCACTTGATGATCCCAATAAGACACGTACTCTTAAAAACACTGAGTTCAGGAAGACAAGAGAGACGAGATCAGGTATGGCTATATTTGTTTTGATTGTTTGATTTGTTTAACAATTTAAGAATCGTTGATGGCCAGGCTCGGTGGCTCAGCCTGTAATCCCAGCGCTTTGGGAGGTTGAGGTGAGTGGATTGTCTGAGCCCATGGGTTCGAGACTCGCCTGGGCAACTTGGTGAGACCTCATCTCTACAATAAATCAAAAATTAGCCGGGCGTGGCAGCGTGCGCCTGTAGTTCCAGCTACTTGGAAGGCTGAGGCGGAAGGATCGCTGGAGCCCAGCAGGTCGAGGCTGCAGTGGCTGGGAGTGTGCCACTGCACTCCAGTCGGGGCGATGGAGTGAGACTCCAACTCAAAAAAAAAAAAAAAAAGAAAATAATCGTTGAGAGATTTCAAAGTAATAACCTAAACCCCTTGAGACTTAGTTTATAAAATAACCATTTTTACAAAACAGGATCTTATTTACTTAAACACCACTTATACCTTTTCTATTTACTTAAGGAAAAATTTACAAATAATTTGATTCATTAAACCACATATTTGTTTGTATAACTAAAATAACCAACATAAAATGTGGTTATGACTGCCAGTATAACATTATTAGAAATACTTCCAGTTTCATTATTTATGGACTCCATATTGCTTGTGTTTACACATTGAATGTGAAACATTTAAATAATTAGCCAAATAACTGAGGTTGAAGTTGATAATTCAACTAGCTTTCTATTTTGGAAAAGCCAATTTCTGGGTTGAACTATCTAGATACTTTTTACTCCAAGTTTCCATTTTGTTTACATAGTCTCAACTACCGTTTTTCTTCTAGTTCCATGGTAAATTATTTCCCAGAAGTCACTGCATTTAGATTATGTGTTTAATAAGTAAGTTCTAGCCTGTTTTTAGGTCTATTTTCTTTTTTTTTTTTTGAGTTGGAGTCTTACTCTGTCGCCCAGACTGGAGTGCAGTGGCCGCTCCCGGCCACCACAGCCTCGACCTGCTGGGCTCCGGCAATCCTTCCGCCTCAGCCTTCCAAGTAGCCGGAATTACAGGCATGCACTACCATGCCCAGCTGATTTTTTGATTTATTGTAGAGGTGAGGTCTCGCCAAGTTGCCCAGGCGGGTCACGAACAGGTCTATTTTCTTACAGGAAAAAAATATACAAAATCCTTATTTGATAATCAAGAAAATCAGACTCTCATTTAATTATCTTCTTAACTATCTGCGATTATATACAAGGCTGAGCAGAAAAGCCGAAATATCATGAATATTCAGAATAAGGAATGAAATGAACAAAGGTAACTAGAATGAAAATGCATAATTTTTTTTTTTTAAGTCAGAGTCTCACTGCCACCCAGGCTGGAGTGCAGTAGCACACTCATAGTCACCACAGCATTGACCCACTAGGCTCAGGTGATCCTTTCACTTCAGCCTTCCAAGTAGCTGGAACTACAGGTCTTTGCCACCACGCCCAGCTAATTTTTTTAATTTATTGTAGAGACGAGGTCTCACCATGCTGCCCAGGCTGGTCTTGAACCCATAGGCTTAGGCAATCCTCTCATCGTCTCCATCTCTCAAAGTGCTGGGATTACAGGTGTAAGCTACCCGGCCTGAAAATGCATAATTAAGGAAGCAGTGCTTTGTGAATTTTAGTCTCCAGATATATATAGACAGATAGATATAAATACATATTTTAAATCCTGTGTGTGTGGGCATGTGCACTGGAAAAGGCAGATGTAAAAATTGAATACATGAAAAATGTATATGGAGACATTTTTTTTTCCTGGAGAGTAGCTTGTATTTTTTTTTAGATTGAACTTTACTAATTTTTTCATATCAATTTGTTTATTGTTTTCCTAAATTTTAGTTAAATTTTTAAAATTTTAGATTCGGGGGTACACATACATGTTGTTACATGGGTATATTGCATCATGGCGAGGATTAGGCCTCTACTGTATTTGTGTAGCTTGTATTGATATTCCAAAAATACTTGCCCTTTAACTCTTTGGCTTATTAGAAACAAGATTGAATAGTTACAACCCTTCTTACTAAATTACAGTTTCCTCTGACCACTTCACAGCCCAGCTAGACTTCCAGTAAAAGTGACAATGGAAATTTCTTTTAAGATAGTTACAAATGTTAGTACATAAATAGATATGCTACATTCAACAAAACACATTTAGTACCATGACATATGGGAAAAAGTGAAGTGTAAGTCATTTGTAGAAGAAAGGTATTACAGATTGCTTTTCTTCTTTAACTGGCATATATAGGCATAAAATATAATTGAGAAAAAGAGATATGTTTTACAATGTGTAATGACAAATTCTGGGGTGGCCTTCACAATGCAGAAACAGAATGTGTCAGTAAGATTAAGGTGGCAGTTTTATAAGTCTTTCTCATAAGTAAATGATTAACAAACTACAGTAACTCAAGAAAATAACTTTTCAAGGCTTTACGAATTCATAGTTTTAATATGACTACAGTATTTTTAAATGATGGAGTTAAACTAGTGACAGAATGATGAGTTACAGACTGAGAGGACATTCAAACACCTACTTATCTTTTAACAGCTAATTAAGTGCAACTTTCTCAAGGAAAAATTTCCTAACACCCTAGGCGAAGTTAGTTAAAAACAACTCAGTGCTTCCATACCAGTTTATTTATAACTGCCTTATATTTCTAATCAACTGTATTGTCGTTATCTCTGCAGTTGCCTATATTCTCCACCAAACCCTGATTTCCTCCAGGACAAAGATAGGTCCCATTCCCTTTTGAAATCTCAGAAACTTAAACAGTGGTTTGGATATAGCAGGTATTCATTAAACACTCAAGGAATAACAATAGGCTGCAGAAGAACAAGAATAAAGGCATAACAAGGGTAAAATCCCAACAAGGTTGGACTAGTTGCCACTTTCACACTTCTGATAACCAGTTTTACAACTGTGGAAAAATCTCTGGCACTTAATATTTTCACATAAAGAACAAGAATACTAAGAGAGGTTGCCTGGATGTGTTTGTGTTTGGCCTGAAATATTTTCCAAAACCAGCTTTCTGGAGGGCAGGGGTAGGGGGGAGATCTCTGATTTGTAGTATTTGCCAATTTCTTTCTTTTTTTATTTTTAGAGGTGAGTATTGTATGTTGCCCAGGCTGGACTCCTAGGCTCAAGTGATCCTCCTGCTTCAGCCTCCTGAGCATCTAGGACTGCAGAGCATACCACCATGTCTAGCTTTCATTTGTCAATTTCTTAGTGAAAATACATCCATCAAAGTTGGTTTAAAGCTACCAACATATCATTGGATATGGCGTTATGATATGTCAGTCATCATTGTCACTTGCTGTCTCCAGCACGTTAAAGTGCACTAATTTATTTTTCCTCTCCTGACTTGGATTTTACTACTCATTACGCTAGTGTAAGATTACTTAAAACAAAAACTGAAATTTGCATGAGCACATTGTTATCCTTGTTGCAAAACTGTACCACTTTTCAGCAAGTGGCTTCAATCTTGAAGAGTGTAATTCCAGAGACCTAAAGAAAGCACCAAGGCTTGTGATAAATACTGCTGCAGGCATATGCTAATCCTGTAGATAAATGATCTGATACCTGAAAAAGATGGTGTACTGACAGTGTTAGTCTTTTTGCAGGAAGTGCTGTGTGTGAAATGATCTTACCCTAGCAGCTCCAAGTGGGCAGAACTGGAGTCACTGCTACAAGTTCATTAGTTAAGCAAACATTTTGCCTGCAGAGCAGATTTACTCAGCACCATTGCCATATTTAGACCAGACAAGATCCCAATCCCAATGTCAAATCTAGTAAAGGGAGAAAGTCACTGGTACAGGCACAAGTTTTTCTCTAAAGCAGACTGAAAGAATTACTACAGTAACATAGGGTAACATGATGCCAAAAATACAACTGATGTTGCTAATTCATTTCACTGTTGGCTCTGAACCCACTGGGGAGAGAACACCTCAAATGAGTTTGCAGCAATTAAGATATTTGATAATATTTATGATCTTCTTAGGTGGCTAAGATTAACTCTTACTAGAACCAGTCAACGTCTGTCTTAAAATCTTTTAGAGAAAGCTGGAGACATAATAAGCAACTACTTAGCAGATACCTCTACTGTCCTAGAAATTGACGCTATGTGATTGCAGGTTCCTTAGAGGTATTGTTTTTTTTTTTACATTCTGACTCATATCCTGAATGTTCTCCTAGTGGTTTTTATATTCGTATCTTCTCGTTTTTTTTTTTTTTTTGAGTTGGAGTCTCACTCAGTTGCCCAGACTGGAGTGCAATGGCTGCTCCCGGCCACCGCACCCTCAACCTGCTGGGCTCCGGTGATCCTTCTGCCTCAGCCTTCCAAGTAGCTGGAACTACAGGCGCGCGCTACCATGCCTGGCTAGTTTTTTTGATTTATTGTGGAGATGAGGTCTCGCCAAGTTGTCCAGGAGGGTCTCGAACCCACGCGCTCAGGCAATTCACTCACTTCAGCCTCCCAAAGCGCGGGATTACAGGCTGAGCCACCGAGCCCGGCTTGTATCCTTGTATCTTCTCTTATTATGTGAGATGCGATGCAGAGTTCTACATGCCCAGAACTTCCAAAACAAAAACATTGAAATGCTGATAAAATGCCCATAAGGAGAACCGAATATGACCGGAAATCAGCAGATCTGACCCTGTGATGTTTCAAGACTGAAGGGCAGAGGTTTATCCACATGAGCACAGTCTGCAGACATGTGACAAATATTAATGTATCTATCATACTGATGAAACCCTGGGCTTTGAAGACATGCTTCCTGCATTTGACTTCCAGCTTTGTATGACTTTGGGAATATTACTTAACCTCCCTGAGCCTGTTTCCTCATCTCTAAAAGAGGGAAAACATACGTTAAAAGGGTTGCTGCTGAAAATAAACTGATACAAGCATTTAGAACAGTTTCTAGAACATAACACACAATAAATGCTATTAGCTATTATTATTATAAGTTAAAGATACAGATGAAATATAGGAATGGGCCAGGCTCGGTGGCTCAGCCTGTAATCCCAGCACTTTGGGAGGCCGAGGTATGTGGATTGCCCGAGCCTGCGGGTTCGAAATCCGCCCCAGCGACTTGGCGAGACCTCATCTCCACAATAAATCAAAAACTAGCTGGGTGTGGTAGCGCACGCCTATAGTTCCGGCTACTTGGAAGGCTGAGGCAGAAGGATCGCTGGAGCCCAGCAGGTCGAGGCTGCAGTGGCCAGGAGCGTGCCACTGCACTCCAGTCTGGGTGACAGCTTGATAAACCAAAAAAAAAAAAAAAAAAAAAAAAAAAAAATCTATCTATCTATCTATCTATCTATATATATATAGGAATGGATATTTTAGTAAACTTACGTATTATGACACTTGATTTCCTCTATTTTTTTCTATATTCTGCTTTTGGAAACTGAAGTTCAAATGAATGGTTTGGATTGTTTTGCAAACATTGTTTAAAATGATATCATTCTCACTGGAGTGTGTTCAGCTATGACATGTTCTGAAAAATGTGTGCCAAGCAGGGCTTTGCTTCACCTGAACTAAGTATATTTTCTACTCCTCAATCCTAAAGGGAGATTACAGAAAGAGATTTGTAACTAACATCTTTGCCTTTAGAGTTTCACCTTCACAATATACCTTTCTTTTTGACACTATTATCTTCTTCACACAAAAATTTTCATATTTCTATGTTCCACACTAGCTAATTTTGCACAGAAGAAAAAAATTAACTCCTTAACATAACGCTCAAGGCCCCCTATAATCTAGCATTAGCTTATGCTTACAATTTCTGTTTGATTACTTTCTATCATAAACTACATACTTTTGCCAGACTTGATTATTCACCTTATTCACCACATATTTTCTTATTCATTCATTCACTTCATTCAAATACCTTATGCTTACTTACTATATGCCAGAAATTTTGCTAAGTGTTAGGCATTAAAGATTTTGTTTGTTATAAAGATGTGGGATACAATTCAGCGTTAGGTATACAAACGCTGATTATGCAGGTACCTTTGTTGATGAGGTGTGCCTGAAAGATTTTTAAATACTGCATAGGTTTAGCTTTTAAAGAGTTCACAATTTAGTACAAAAGTTGTATAAATAACTCATAAAATGGCAATGTCTGTGCAAGGATGAAATGCAAATTCATGAAGCATTCCATAAAAAAAAAGACAATGTGATAAAATTAACAGTGAATTGCCTATTTATTCCTGTTTGAATCCTTAGGAACAAACAAGGGCTTAGGAAGCTGGAAAATGTTTCAAATAAGAGGTAAGCTTAAGTTAAACTTTGGTGTTAAATGATTAGAAGATTACTTGCCATAGGTATATAATAGGAAATATCTACCAGGCAAATAAAATTAAATTAAGCCTCAACTATATGAAGGCCCCTACAACATCTAAATAAAAGCAAGTACTTTGGTGGGTGTGCAGTATGTTTGTGGGGAAAAAAGGTAGTAATGAAGGTTGTGGATAGACTGAAAAGGTCTAGGTATGCTGTAAGGTAGTGGTCTCCAACCTTTTTGGCATCAAGGAGCAGGCAACCTAGATCCCGCACATGCGCAGTTCACAATAGGGTATGCCTCCTATGAGAATCTAATGCTGCCACTGACCTGACAGAAGGCAGAGCTCTGCTTGCCCACTGCTCACTTCCTGCTGTGTGGCCTGGTTCCTAACAGTCCATGGACCCATTGCAGTACACAGCCCAGTGGTTGGGGATCCCTGCTGTAAGGGATCAGATGTCTTCTATTTTTGTATTGTTCACCCACCAAGTTTTTTAACCCCTCTTCTTATAATAGTAACAGACCTTGCCTTCCTTGTTATAAAGCAGATATCTGATCTGGGCTTGGCCAATCCAGACAACAGTGGTTCAAGTGATATGCACCTTTCCAAAGCAGGACCAGGAATAAACCTTCCCTGTGGTTGGCATAGTCATTTGAAAAAAGACTATGGCAATGTCTGTGTACTTTTTTCTGTCTGTGGCTAAGCAAGTGGTGACCTACATTAAGTTATCTGCACAGTAGAGAAGTCTGTTTGCATTTGTAGATGAGCCCCACATGTAAAAAGAAGAGCAAGCAAAAATGACGCAAATGCAAAAAGAATCCTGGGGATGGTGAGTTTCTGTCCCGGAAAGGGAATGAGGTCATAGTCCCTAGTACACTTCCTTCACTTCCACAAGTGACCTGCAACGTCTTAGTCACATGTGTCAACGAATCCCTACTTAAGTCAGTGAGTCTGAGTTTGGTTTCTGACATTTTCAATGGAAAGAGTTCTGACTGGGCCGGGCTTGGTGGCTCAGCCTGTAATCCCGTGCTTTTGGAGGCCAAGGTGAGTGGATTGCCTGAGCCCGTGAGTTCGAGACCCGCCTGGGCAACTTGGTGAGACCTCATGTCTACAATAAATCAAAAATCAGCCGAGTGTGGAAGCGTGTGCCTGTAATTCCGGCTACTCGGAAGGCTGAGGTGGAGCCCAGCGGGTCGAGGCTGCAGTGGCTGGGAGCGGCCACTGCACTCCAGTCCGGGTGACAGAGTGAGACTCCAACTCAAAAAAAAAAGAATCCTGACTGATACATCTGCCATACAAAGAACTCTGTTTTTTTACATGGTACAGCAACAGGAGAAAGTTTAATATCTGAAATGTTTTAAGCAGGTGAGTTATAGATCATAAGTGCACTAGGAAAGAAGATCCAATGGGTGGTACAAAGATGGACTTGAGGGAGATCATTTAGGCACTTCTTATGCATTTCAAGAGTTTGGTTCTTTATCTTGAGGATTTCTGATTACCGAAATAGTCCAGCAAGGCCTCAAACTCCTTGGGCTCAAGCAATCCTCCTGCTTCACTTTGCACCTTTTGTCCAGTGCTTTTCTGATGTCACTCAGATGATATGAATGGGCCTTTGTTTTGCATTCCTGCAATGCTTCACTTGTACCTCTCGCATACTGGCTTACAAACTTCAGTGTCCATCACAGTCACCAGGAGAGCTTGTTAAAACTAGATTACTGGGCTGTAACCTGAGAGTTTTTGACTCAGTAGGTCTGGGGCGGGACCTGAATTTTAGCAAGTTCCAGATAATGCTGATGCCACTAGCCCAGCAGCCAGCTTTAGGAACCTCTGCTCTAGCGTATTTTACTGGAGCTGTATTCTAGTTCATGTGCTCTCTGTGTTCCCTGCTCCAGTAACAGTTCCTTGAGGATTTTCTTTTTTCTTTTAGAAACAGGGTTTTGTTCTGTGGCCCAGGCTGGAATGCAGTGGCATGATCATAGGTCACTGCAGTCTCGAAATCCTGGGCTCAAGCAATTCTCTCACCTCAGCCTCCCCAATACTGGAACTATAGGCACACCACCACACCCAGCTAATTTTTTGTAGAGATGAGATCTCTCTATGTTGCCTAGGCTGGCCTCAAACTCCTTGGGCTCAAGCAGTCCTCCTGCTTCAGCCTCCCAGAGAGCTGGGATTACAGGCATCAGCCATTATGCTCAGCCTCCTTAAGAATTTTCTTATTCATCTTTGTACAACTCTTCATAGCTACCAGGATGCTCTGTGCAAAATTAGTATTTGACATATAATACTGTGTAGAACTGTGAAGATAAGATAAACATTTTTTTTTAACTTTTTTTTTTTTTTTTTGAGTTGGAGTCTCACTCCGTTGCCCAGACTGGAGTGCAGTGGCCACTCCCGGCCACCGCAGCCTCAACCTGCTGGGCTCCAGCGATCCTTCCACCTCAGCCTTCCAAGTAGCTGGAACTACAGGAGTGCGCTACCACGCCTGGCTAATTAAGATAAACATTTTATCATAATAAATTCCCTCAATTACCATCCATACAGAGTCTTTCAACAAATGAACTGTGTAAGCTAGAGAAAGAATCAAAAGGCAGAATATATCTCAATTTATTTTGGGCTACTTTTGATTACACAGTTCATCTGGGTGGGGTACAGAGTGACATTACCTTAGGCATCCGGTGACGTTGTAGAATATATCAAAATCGAGCAAACCATTTGCTTTAGGGTAGTCTCCTTCAGGCCATCCCGAAAAAGGGATGATGATATTCTCAGTTAGGGTGAGCAAGGCTTCTGTTATCATTAGATTCTTGAGTTTGTTGTTAGAGGACAAATTCCACAGCAAACCTAGAAAAGCACAAAGTTACTATGAAAACAGTGTAGGGTGGGGTTAAAATGACTGCTGAAAAGTTCAAGGCGTCCCATCCAAGGCCAGGACTAGTTGTTAAAAAAAAGGCGGGGGTGGGGGAGGTGAGGGGTGGAGACACCTTTTTTCTCAACTGAAAGAACCTACTTAGAGTTCATAGGCGGTGGCAATGGAGACTAAGGTATAAAAACAAAAAATATATAGTTATGGTACAAAACCATGTAGGCTGAAATTAATCAGGAAAGTAAATGAAAGCCGGAAATTCTTAAATATTTATTGTTGTTTCTCTTTAAAAGCCTTACCACAAAGCTGACCTCATTAGGATAATAAACTCAGCTTACCAACAGAGGCTTGAAATGGCTCTATTGTAACTAAGACTTCAACATTGCAAGAGCCACATTTTTTTCTCCCTTAGATACACAGGGAGAATATCCCCCCTGCCTCCTTCTTCGCCACCTGTAACTTTCACTTGACATTTTGCCTCGCAATAATATCAGGAAGGGCCTGCAGAAAGCCTTTCGCTATGCCTGTCAACAGTAGGCTGATCAACCTCACCAATTAATGTTTAGTGACAGAGTTTATGTCCTCCAGCAGTTTATGCTGGCTACCTCTTTTATTTCTTATTTTACAGTTGGCAGTGAAGGAGAGACAAGAGCATTTTATCCATCTGCCAACTTACATGATTTAAGTACCAGTCTAGGACTAGTACCGCATATACTAATTTAATTTTCCCCTTCCTCTTGAATCCCTTACATTAAAGAAAGAGACCACATAAGCCAATCCAGAAGAAACTGAGATAATAGTATACTGTATTTACAGAGTATCTGTGACATGGAGATTGAAGCTGGGTACTGAAAAAAAAATAGAAAGTGACATATATATGTAGGATTTTTCTTACAAATGTGGTGCTCAGATACTTCTGATTTGGCAAAAGAAAGACTGTACACCTACTGCTTGCTATGCCAGTGACTCCCAGCAGGTGTAAAGTTGGCTCGCCATCCTTCATACCTCAATGTGTTACCTGAATTCACTATCCACCCAGGAAAGGAGAAAGGGAGAGGGACAGAAAGAGAAAAGAAGAGTCTTTCCTTTCTACTGTATCCTCCTCATTGCCCAGTTAATAATTCCTACTTCTTAAATTTACTATGCTGTCTATACAAAGGAAAGAGAAAGCATTGATACACATAGCAGGCTACTTTACGAAAAAAGAACAACATGGCGGGCTTGGCAGAACTATATAGGGATTATCATCTTCCCTGATATGAATGACCGAAATAACAGTCTGCACGGTTAAGGCTTGGTAATTATTTAACCATACTTATATTTAGCCCAGTTAGAACACGTCAGGTTTAATGCAGTCTTCTGGACTCAGTTTGCTTTGGCTGTGAATAAGTAGTTAATTTTTGAAATGGCAACCAAATTTCCACTGGAACGTACATGCAGCTTTCATTGGGTTCGGTGTCTTCTAAGGACTAGATTTCTAGCTTACGGGGAAGTCTTTTCCTGATCAAACTAGCATTTGAGGTTAGTGAATGAACAGAGTCATCAGCCACAGGTTTTGCAACACAAAACTTCTCAAGAGGCCTTGGAAAGGGGACAGATAGAATAAAACTCAGAAGGTGGTTGAAAACAACCTAAAGTCAAGTCTGAGGTTAAGTTCTGGTCACCACAAAAGCTACAAAAGCAAGTTAAAAAGAATAGAGAGAAACAAACAAAAAATAGCTTACTGAGTTCTAAATAAGCAAATTAACAGTCTCTGCCTGCCAGAAGCTTAAAAACGTGAAGCATAATGATGCTTCTTTTTAAAAGGGACCACACAAGGCACTCAAAGGAAAAATACACCTTACAATAAAAGCCAGAGAGGATTAACTTAAACAAAGGGAATGGAATTTTCTGCCTACAGTCAATATCCTTTATAGCTTGTCATGCTACATTATTTCTAGAGAAGTATATGATTTGGGAAGTTTTAGTATAATTTTTGAATTTTTGATGTAGGATATTGTATAGGGTTATCATGCTTGTCAAATTTCTGGATGGCATGAAACTGGGAAAGAACTAAAAAGCTCAACAGAAATTCAGGATTATATATATTTATACACATAACCTCACACACACTCACACAAAATCAGTAAGTGACCAACTGAAATTTAGTAAAATATGTATAACAATATGAGACAGAGTTAATACACTTAGTATATAGAGAGTTCTTATAATTCATTAAAAAATGAAACACTAGCCGGTCTCAGTGGCTCAGCCTGTAATCCCGCGCTTTGGGAGGCTGAGGTGAGTGGATTGCCTGAGCCCATAGGTTCGAGACCTGCCTGGGCAACTTGGCGAGACCTCATCCCTACAATAAAAATAAAAAAAGTAGCCAGGCATGGTAGCGCGCGCTTGTAGTTCCGGCTACTTGAAAGACTGAGGTGGAAGGATCGCCAGAGCCCAGCAGGTCGAGGAGCGGCCACTGCACTCCAGTCTGGGTGACAGAGTGAGACTCTAACTCAAAAAAAAAAAAAAAAAGAAACACCAATAGAAAAGTTGGGAAAGTACTTAATACAAAACCAAAAGATATGTGCATAGGAACTCATGTTCTCTATAACTAAAGAACTGCAAATTTAAACATCTAGGTATCATTTTCTGTGACTATAACAGACAAAACCAGAAGCAATGAGTGAAAATTCCAAAGAAGGAGATTTTGGCTCACTGAAATTATAAACTTCCACGAGCGTTTTGAAGAAAACAGAAAGACCTACTTATAATATCCAGCTCTTTCACTGCAGTGAATAAAAATTAGCTCATCCCTTACCAAAATGTTGACAAAGGGCTTTATACAGAAATTAGAGTGTTAGACTAAATGAACAGTTTCCAAATGAGCCCAGTGGCAAATAGTCTTGGGTCATACCCCAAATTTACTGAGCAAGAATCTCAGGATGGATTCCAGGCATTTATTTATATATACATATATAATTTTTAAATTAAAAATTTTTTTATTTCAAAGATGTAGGGTATAATTCAGGGTTAGGTACATAAGTGGTCATCGTACAGGTAAAGTTGGGGCCTTCCTTTGGTCCCTACTTCACCTGGAATTAATATTTTAAAAGAATGATTCCAATTTCTGGCGTTAGGAAATGGATTACATGACTCCAAGTAGATATCCCTTTCAATGATCAGATTCTAGATTACCTAATAGAATATTTAGGGTATAGGTTTGCATTTGTCTCACTTTTAACTTCTGGTCAATTTATTCATAGTGCCTAAATGTCTATTATTATAGTTCTTATTTACAGTTGGTCTGTCTGTAATTTTTTACACAAGGCTCTCATCCTCGCCAAAAAAAAAATGGAACTAGATTCTTTTAAGAAATATAATTTGATCTCATTCATAAGTGGACCGTGAACAATTGTCATAATACTATAAGAAAGGGATTGGCAGTAGTGGGAAACTGCCAGGGGAGGGAGGGGCACATCTCGTCAACAAGGGTACCTGCATAATCAACGTTTGTATACCTAACATTGAACTATACCCCACATCTTTAAAGTAAAAAATAAAATAAAATAAATATAATTTGAGTAATCATTAATTATAAGAGATATAATAATAACTATTTAGAAAAGTATTGCCAACTGAGATGTTTGCAAAAATAGTAAAGGGATTTTAGATATTAAAACCCATGTTTAAAAATATTGCCCTACAGAACAGGAAATATAGTTATTTAAATCTGCTATTACACTTAGGTGGCAAATTTTGTGATTAAATAAATCCCTATTTTCAGTGAAAAAGAATGAAGACGAGGAGATGACAACAATACCTATGAAAAGGACAATGAAAAAGAGAACTAGTTCTTTTTTTTTTTTTTGAGTTGGAGTCTTACTCTGTCACCCAGACTGGAGCGCAGCGGCTGCTCCCGGCCACCGCAGCCTCAACCCTCTGGGCTCCGGTGATCCTTCCGCCTCAGCCTTCCAAGTAGCTGGAACCACAGGTGCGCGCTACCGTGCCTGGCTAATTTTTTGATTTATTGTAGAGATGAGGTCTCGCTTGCCCAGGCAGGTCTCGAACCCGCGGGCTCAGGCAATCCACTCACCTCAGCCTCCCAAAGGCAGAACTAGTTCTTTTTAAACTTATTTTTCAAAGTGGTCTCAGAGCAGGAAGAATATTTGTCTTTTGACAATTTCCCTTGCACAGATATACTCCTCCTTTCACCTAAATTTTGCATATTTTGCCTGGACTATCAGATTATTGCTAAGGTCATTTATTTCAAGAGATATATGAAGCCAACGTACCTTGTTATACAGTATGAATACACAATAAAATAATACACAATTAAAGAAGGTGCATAATAAATATTTTATAGTAAAACATTAAAATATAACAATCCAACTAAGTATTTCTATCAAATCTGCAGAGATCAATACGCATTTTCAACAAATTTTCCTGACAAGCACCCCGACTCTTCTTCCTTCTGCAACATGCATAGGAAAGACAAGAGCCCCCGTTTCATTCATATCACAACCTGTTTTAATCCAAGGCACAGCTCTGCTTACCCCAGCAAATGTTCACTACTCAGTGACCTTAAAGATGAACTTCTGACACTAGGAAATGCTGTTCTCATTTCAGTTAAAGGGATACCACCACACTCACTTGGTAACAATCTCATGGAGTGAACATCCTTGACCCTGAAGTTATTTCATTGAAAGAGGGAAGAGCTTCCTTCCTTGGCTGATACTAAAAATGCCAGGAAGATCAATGAGTTTACATTTTCCCAACAAAGTTCTGATGCTGAACTTATTCACATAGAAACAGAAGAATCATTTTTTATATTTTGGTCAGAAAAATCAAGGTCTTACCTCTATTTTTTTTTGAGTTGGAGTCTTACTGTCACCCAGGTTGGAGGGCAGTGGCACGCTCTTGGCCACCGCAGTCTCAATCTGCTGGGCTCAGATGATCCTTCTGCCTCAGTCTTCCAAGTACCTGGGACTACAGGCACGCACCACCATACCTGGCTAATTTTTTGACTTATTTTAGAGATGAGGTGTTGCCATGTTCCCCAGGCTGGTCTCAAACCCTCAGGCTCAGGCAATCCTCTCATCTCGGCCTTCCAAAGTGCTGGGATTATAAGCGTGAGCCACTGCGCCCAGCCTAAGTTCTTCTCTTAAAACACACCTGACTCTCTTATTTGTGTGTAATCTAGATATATTCCCAGACCACAAGACTTTTTTTTTTTTACATTCGACCAGACATCCGCAGTTGTTGAGAAACTTATATGAGCACTGTAGTTGGTACCACAATTAAATATACAGGCGAGACACAAATGGTAACCTAATATTAAAGGATGTAAAGGTGACTCAGAGAAGCCTCCTCCTTCAAAACTGTGCTGTAAGGCAGGTGGGAGGACTAGAAGTAAAGCATGGAAGGATGGCATTTGAAATGCTTCCGGGAAGTAAGATAAATCAGCTGTTGATGGATGAGAAGGTTTACCAGGCAGTCTAGGTATGGAAAAGGATTCCACTCCATGACAGTAGAGGCAAACACATCATGATAGAAAATAGACATGGAGAAAACATGGTCCTTTAGGATTTCAAAACCTGGGCTGGGCTGGGAAAAAATGAGGAGACATGGCTGTCAATGGTCATTAGCCTCACATCATAAAATATTTGGGCGGGATATTACAGAGTACAAACTATCTCACAGGTAACAGAGAGCACAGTATTTGTGAAATCACTAGAAGCAGAGTGGAGGATAGATTGGCAATGTGCAATATGAACCACAGAGGCCAGGTAAGAAACTACTACTGCAGGAGTAGAGTAGAGAGATAAAGACAGCTTGAACCAAGGCAGAGGTAAGAAGAGGGAGAGTAAGGATCAAAAAGGAGTAAGGCAGAGTTCTTTGATAAGAGTCTCAAAGATGAGCCCTTTCCTAAAGGCATATACAAAAGGAATTGGGATGATATAGCAAGACACCCAGATAAAACTGGGTTCGACTGGTTGTGGTGGCAACTGCCTATAGTCCCAGCCACACGAAAAGCTGAGGCAGGAGGACTGCTTGAGCTCAGAGGTTCTGGGTTGTAGTGTGCTATGCTAATTGGGTGTCTGCACTAAGATTAGCATGATATGGTGACCTCCTGGGAGCAGGGGACCACCAGGTTGCCTAAGGAGAGATGAATCGACCCAGGTTGAAAACAGAGCGGGTCAAAACTCCTGTGCGTCTCAATAGTGGGACTGCACCTGAGAATAGCCTTTGCACTCCAGCATGAGGGACATGGCCAGACCCTGTCTCTTAAACTTAATCCCTCTGAGTCTCATACTGATCATGTGTAAATCATCAATTATGCTCCTACCTCTTTCTCCGGAGCTGTCAGGAGAAACAGATGAAAAACAGAAAGGCCGAGCTTAGTAACTAACACATAACAGGGATTCAATGACCACTCCAATTTAACATAGAACTGGAAGTTCTAGCCAGAGCAATCATGCAAGAGAAAGAAAAGGTATCCGAACAGGAAGAGGAAGTTAAATCATCTTTCTTTGTAGATGTCATGAATCTACATCAAAAAAAGTTAAAGATTCTGCCAAAAGACTCTTAGCACTGATAAGTGACTTTAATAAAGTTTCAGGATACAAAATCAATGCTCAAATATCAGTAGCATTTCCAATATACCAACTATGTTCAAGCTGAGAACCAAATCAAGAACATAATCCTATTTACAATAGCCATGCATACAAAAAATAAACTACCTCAGAATACATCTAACCAAAGAGGTAAAAGATCTCTACAATGAGAACTACAAAACATTGCTGAAAGTAATCAAAGAAGACACAAATAGAAAAACATTCCACACTCATGAATGAGAAGAATCAATATTGTTAAAATGTCCATACTGCCTAAAGCAATCTACAGATTCAACTCAATCCCTATCAAACTACCAGCATCATTTTTTACAGATACAGAAAAAATAATACTTAAATTCATATGGAAGAAAAAAAAGCTAGAATAGCCAAAGCAAATCTAAGCAAAAGGAACACAGCTGGAGACAACACATTGCCAAACTTCAAACTTTACTAAAAGGCTACAGTAACCAAACCAGCATGGTACTGGTACAAAAAATAGACCAATGGAACTGAACAGAATAGAGAACTCAGAAATAGAACCACTGACCTATAATCAACCGATCTTTGACAAAGTCAACAAAAATAAATAGTGGGGAAAGGAAGTCCTACTTAATAAATGGTGCTGAATAACTGGTTAATCATATTCAGAAGAATGAAGCAGGACCCCTTCCTCTTGCCATATATAAAAGTTAACTCAGTATGAATTAATGACTTAAATTTAAGACCTCAAGCTATAAAAATCCTAGAAGAAAGCCTAGGAAACACTCTTCTAGACATTGGTCTAGGCAATGAATTCATGACCAAGTCCTCAAAAGTAAATATAACAAAAACCAAATAGACAAGTGGGACCTAATCAAACTAGAGGGCTTCTGCACAGCAAAACAAACAAATAAAAAAACCCTTCAATACAATAAATAGACAACCTACAGAATGGGAGAAAAATATATGCAAACTATGTATCCAAGTATCCTAATATCTAGAATCTATAAGAAACTTAAATGAATTGGCAGGAAAAAAAAAAAATAACCCCATTAAAAGGCAGGCAAGCCGGGCTCGGTGGTTCAGCCTGTAATCCCACGCTTTGGGAGGCTGAGGTGAGTGGATTGCCTGAGCCCGCGGGTTTGAGACCTGCCTGGGCAAATTGGCAAGACCTCATCTCTACAATAAATCAAAAATTAGCCGGGCATGGTAGCATGCGCCTGTAGTTCCAGCTACTTGGAAGGCTGAGGCGGAAGGATCGCCGGGAGCGGCCACTGCACACTCCAGTCTGGGTGACAGAGTGAGACTCCAACTCAAAAAAAAAAAAAAAAAAGGCAGGCAAAGGACATGAAAAGACAATTCTCAAAAGAAGACTTACAAGTGACCAATAAACATATGTAAGTGCTCAACATTATAAATCATTAGAGAAATGCAAATCAAAACCAAAATGAGATGACATCTCACACCAACAAGAATGGCTATTATTTAAAATTAAAAAAAACAGCAGTTTGTGAGGTTGTGGAGGAGAAAAGGGAATGTTCATATACTTTTGGTGGGAATGTAAGCTAGGTCAGCCCCTGTGGAAAGCAGTTTGGAGATTTCTAAAATAACTAAAAATAGATTTACCATTCAATCCAGCAATCCCATTACTAGCTATATACCCAAAGGAACATAAATTGTTCTACCAAAAAGATACCTGCACTTGTATGTTTATTGCAGCACTACTCACAATAGCAAAAACATGGAACCAACCTAGGTGCCCATCAATGGTGGACTGGATAAAGAAAATGTGGTACGTATACACCATGGAATACTACACAGACATAAAGAAGAATGACATCATGTTCTTTGCAATAGCATGGATGCAGCTGGAGGCCATCATTCTAAGCAAACCAACACAGAAACAAAACCAAACATCACATCTTCTCACTTTTAAGTGGGAGCTAAACATCAGGTACACAGGGGCATAAGGATGGGAACAACAGATGCTGGGAAATCCCTAAAGGGAGGTAGGGAAGGGGAAAAAGGGCTGAGAAAACTACCCATTGGGTATCATGTTCACCACCCGGGTAATGGCCTCAATAGAGGCCAAATCTCACCATTATACTAATACCCATGTACCAATCCCACAAATGTACCTCTTGAAACTAAGTTTAAGGAAAAAACAAGTAAGGGCTCAGCCGGGTATGGTGGCTCATGTCTGTAATCTCAGCCTTTTGGAAGGCCAAGGTGGGGTGGATTGCTTGAGTCTAGTAGTTTGAGACTAGCTTAAGTGACATAGTGATACCTCATCTTCACAAAAATAAAAAAATTAGCTGGGTGTGGTGGTGCATGCCTATAGTCCGAGCTACTCAGGAAGTTGAGGACAAAGAATCACCTGAGCCCAGGAGGTCAGGATTGTGGTGCGCCCTGATCATGCCACTGCACTCCAGCCTGAGCAACAGAGTGAGATCTTGACTCAAAAATAAAATTAAATACAAAAATAGGGACTCAATAAAAAGTCCAAGAAATAGACCAGTAAGAAAAGACTCACATATGTGCTTACTTGCTTTGTGTTTCTAAACAAAGATATAAACATGCCTATATTAGGCCCACAAAGCACTTATTTAGCTCTTCTATTAGTAGAGCAAAAAGAGTAATTTTAGAAGGATTTTATAAAATACTCAAGTGTCAGATCAATTCAAGTAGCATACAATGAACACTCGCCAGTAGGAATGCTCAGCTTGTACCAGAAATCCTAGATATTGCACAATCAACTTGTATTTATCAGCTCTACAGATTATTTAATGATGCCTGGATTGTTTCCGTGGCATTAACATCACAGAATGTTCTCTGACTTTAGTCTCCTACTGCCTATGTGAGAGAAGAGGAAGCATGGTTCAATAGATCATTCCCTTCACACACATACTCCCCCGCTCCCACACACCCTCCCCCAAGGTTTCTAGCTAACATGCATATGAACCCCAATCACTCTATTTTCCAAGTTTCCTTTAAATGACCAGCAGCATCCTGCCTCTTTGCTTTGCAGCAATGCTCACTTTGCCAGGGATAATTTACATTCAGCTTCAAAACACCAGTCAAAACCCCATCCCGCTTTTAAGGTCCACAATGAAATATACCACTTTCATGAAGTCTTTTCTGACTGTAAAATAGGAGAATCTGTAAGACTCTCTTATGGTTCTTTACACATTGTAATGAAGAAAATACTAGATTCTACGTGTGAGATTTGGTCTTTTATTTTTATTTTTTTGAGTTGGAGTCTTACTCTGTCGCCCAGGCTGGAGGGCAGTGGCACGTTCACGGCTACCACTGCCTCAACCTGCTGGGTTCAGGTGATCCTTCCGCCTCAGCCTTCAAGTAGCTGGAGCTACAGGCATGTGCCACCATGCCTGGCTAATTTTTTTGATTTGTTATAGAGATAAGGTCTCGCCAAGTTGCCCAGGCTGGTCTTAAACCCGTGGGTTTAGGCAATCCTCTCACCTCGGTCTCCCAAAGTGCTGGCATTATAGGAGTGAGCCACCGCGCCCAGCCTTGGTCTTTTATTTTTATGCCAACTATCACACAATCTTTCATGTTTTATTAGGTGGAAAACCAAATACAACGCCAGGTACATGGTATGTCCCTATAGTCTCAGTTATTTGGGAGGCTGAGGCAGGAGGATTGCTTGAGCCCAGGAATTTGAGACTAGCCTAGACAACATAGTGAGACCCTGTCTTAAACAAAAACAAAAACAAAATTTCCACCCTTTCCAGGTATGATTTTCAGTGCCCGATCCCTAAGAGCTGCTCTTGAAATATTGGTTGAATAAGTACAATCACTCTTAAATTTTGCAGGCATTTTAGTGTAAGTCATGGATATAAAAGGAAATCTCTCATGGGACATGACAGCAAACTGGCAGGAGGGTAGTGTGATATAACCATTCATATAGTTTTATTAAATGGAAATATATCAAACTAAAAAATGTGATAAGATATAAATGGGTAGAGATGACATAATGACAAAATTTTTATAGAAAAATGAAACCTATTATATAACAAAGTGAGGAGGGCAGATGTACAAAGTATCCAATTCAATTCAAAATAATATGTATGCAGTACTTCCTTTTAAATTATTCACCAGAACACCGTCAACTATTATCACTATTAAAAAAACTTTCAGCCGGGCTCGGTGGCTCAGCCTGTAATCCCGTGCCTTTGGGAGGCTGAGGTGAGTGGATTGCCTGAGCCCGCGGGTTCGAGACCTGCCTGGGCAAGCGAGACCTCATCTCTACAATAAATCAAAAAATTAGCCGGGCGTGGTAG
>CAUYQG010074257.1:0-37738 GCA_963574415.1 Tarsius wallacei
CATCTCTACAATAAATGAAAAAAAATCAACTGGGTGTGGTAGCGCTCGCCTGTAATTCTGGCTACTCGTAAGGCTGAGGTGGAAGGATCGCCAGAGCCCGGCAGGTCGCGGCGGCGGGGGCCAGGCGTGCCCACTGCACACCAGTCTGGGCCCCAGAGTGATACTACAACTCAAAAAAAAAAAAAAAAAAAAAGTGGCCATGTGTTTTTTCTTCCTTCTTTTACTCCAGTAAGTTTTACCAAAATATATCTTGTATTGATTGTTCAGTCTTGATATTATCAGATATGCAATGTACTCCTTCATTAAGTAGTTTCATATTCTTTCAAATATTTTTCAAGTTCCTTTCCTTGAATTATTGCAGTATTTGTCCTTAGTTTGATTTTCTTCTGGATATCCTTTTATGTCTCTTACAATTTTTTTTGATTTATTGTAGAGATGAGGTCTTGCCAAGTTGCCCAGGTGGGTCTCGAACCCGTGGGCTCAGGCAATCCACTCACCTCAGCCTCCCAAAGTGCGGGATTAGAGGCTGAGCCACCGAGCCCAGCCACATGGCCACTTTTAAGCAACAGTATCATTGCCAATCTCAGGTGTCACTGATTTTATTTACTGTCATTATCGTCTTCTCTTTCACATCCTTCCCACTTGTAGTCAGTAAAGATTGAAATTAAGGTTGACAAAAGCAAAAATAAATTTAAAAATCAAGTAACAGAGGCTTAAACATAATATACTAAACATCAGATTTGCTTTGGCTTCCTCACATAAGTCCACTAAAAGGACGAGGTTAAAAGGACTATCCTATTTACATAGTCAAAGAGATGACAGAAATGGATCGAGGAAATTTTGGAAGATGCAGCACAAATGAGTGGGAAAGACTTAGCAGATGAAGAAGGTTGCAAGAGTTTGTAGAGAGATGAAATTAAGAACTTGACTCTAAACTCAAACCAAGTATAGCTCCATAATGAAGGTCACAGGTTCTCCCAAGGACAGAGTGCAAATAGGTCTTCCAGCAAGCAAGCGACAACCATTCACAGCTCCACAAAAGATTCTGGCAATGAGGTTCCAAACTCAGGTGGACCACGCAGTGTTAAGGGTAGGTTTAGCCTATTGAAAACAGAGGGATTAAAAGTCTTCATAGTGAACTGTAGATACCTTGGCCAGCCCAAGAGAAGAGAATTCCATCAATGAATGAATCTCATCCATAAACACAGAGCCTCCACTCGGCTTTTGAGGGTCTTACTCTTACATAGAAAAGCAGCCAAACATCACCTGAGACTTAAGGAAACTTGAGAAAACATCAAATAGCAAAACAAGAAAAAAATTCACTTGAAGAAAATAGAAGGTAAGAAACAGAAGAAAAATGGAAAACCACCGCTAAATTAACATCCTCAGAGAAGTAAATATTATATCCATGAAACCATCAAGCACAAGGCCAAGACAAGGGCCAACCAAGAACTGACAGTTTAGCCAGAAAAGGAATAATGTGCTCTTTTTAAATTCAGACAGCTTATTATTTACACAGACCGTGAAAATACAGTGGTCAAAGATGCCAAGTCCCCATGGTCCTTGTATAGGGTGACACTAGCACAAAGGGGACCAGATGACAACATAACAGGAGTGAAGGGACACCCTGTTGCTAATGCCATGCTGCAGCTAAGCCATTTTATAGCCCACAGATGTTCCCTAAGAAGGGAAAGGTAGAAAGTCCCATATCTGAAAGGAAACAGGGAGGCAAATGAGAAAGCTGTCTAAAGACATTGTCCTACAAATTAGGGAACCTTCCAGAAGAAGGGTAAATGAGAAAATGATCGTGTTACATTCCTCACAAAAATACCTGTCTTGTTATGCTCCTGAGAGGATCACAGGATGCTCCACCAAGACTTAAGTCAGTCTGAGGTTCAAACTCTGCTTGCATGGTCTGCCAGAGAACCTGCAGTCACCAGGATACTAAGCGAGAGCCACTGCCTTACAGACACAAGACTGTAGTACTATTTTAAAAAGGAAATACTCAGAGGATAAAAAAATAACAAAAAGATATTTTGAATATTAAAAATGTAGAAGTTTTAAAAAAATCATTGGAAGAACTAGAAGAGAAAATTGAGGAAATAGCCAAGAAAGTAGAAAAGATGAAAAATAGAAACAAGGGAAAAAATTAGGCCTAGATATCAATATCTGAAGAAGTTCTAGAAATAGAGATTAGAAAAAAAGAGGGAAAGAACTTCTCCAAGAAGTCATATTTTAAAATGTCCCAGAACCGAAGGACATGAATTTCTCTCCAGTGAAAGTCCACCAAAGATTAACTCAACAAATGAAAAAAGATTTATACCATGACACATCATCAAAAAAATCCAGAATATTAAGGATAGAGGTGAGATCCTGACAGCTTTTCCAAAGGGAAAGAAACAAGACACACATCAAGTACCCAGAATCAGACTGAATAAGAGGATATACCAGAGGAAGACAGAGAATTCAGGAAATGGGAGGTGAAGAACAACCAATTCAGATAGCATAGAACAGAGACTCCACAAGGAAATGTATTTAAAGAAAAACATCATAGATTATATGATGTGCTTGAACCTACTGAAATGTACACTTGTAGAGGAAAGCTTGGGTATAAATTAATGTCTGCTACATAGCACACTGAGCAAAATGAAATAATAAAGCAATTATCTTACTAATTCCAAAAAACTTAAAACAAAAATTGAACCAAAAAGGAAATACAATTGTAGATAACACAGAGTCCAACTGTGGGTAGCATTTACTGAGTCAAAATAGTAGACGAGATCTGACAATTAAGTTCGCAAATTTATCCTAGGAAAAGTGCTACATACCTCATTGCTGAATATCACTACGGTCCCCTTCGAAGTACTCCTCTTAGGAAGCCATGCACCAATGCCAGCACCTTGTCCACCTGTCAAAGCAACCTTGGAATTTCTTTTTCTGGAATGGCCATCAGAGCTGTCATCATATTACCCTTGATGTCCTCCTGAATGTCATTAAAATGTCTCTTTTTGTTTTTTAGTTGGAGTCTCACTCTGTCACCCAGGCTAGAATGCAGTGGCATGCTCATGGCCACTGCAGCCTCGACCTGCTGGACTCAGGAGATCCTTCCATCTCAGCTTTCCAAGTAGCTAGAACTACAGGCACACACTACCATGCCTGGCTAATTTTTTGATTTATCGTAGAGATGAGATCTTGCCGGGATTACAGGCTTCAACCACTGCACCTGGCCATCTTCCTTTCAATATTTCCTTTATCTTTGGGTTAAAGAAAACAGTCACTGGAGACCAGATTAGGTGAGTAGGGAAGGTGTTTCAATAGTTATTTATTCGCTAAAATCTCCCTCACAGACAGTGCTGTATGAGCTGGTGCATTGTCATGATGTAAGAGCTCCTTTGGGATCATTTTTGCACACACCTTTCTCATGCCAAGATTTTCTGTTAAGATTTTCCTGTTTCTGTATCAATGTTTATTTGGTCTGCTATGCTTCTTGCAGTCAGCCAGCAATTTTGACACATAATTTGATGAATTTTTGGGATGTTTTCATCAGTTCTGCTCATTACTGGCCATCCTGACCTCTCTTCATCAGTGATGCTTTCTCTCCCCTCAGAAAAACGTTTACTCTATTTGTACACTGCCATTTTCTTCATGGCATTATCCCCATAAACTTGGACTAATATGTCTCTGATTTCACTTCCACTCTTGCCAAGTTTAACAAAAAATTTAATGCTTGTTCATTGCTCTAAATTCAAACTCCAACATTTTCGCAGTGACAGCTCTGATGACCATTCCAGAAAAAAAGTTCCAAAATTGCTTTGACAGGTTGACTAGGCACTGGCATCAGCACATAGTTTCCCAAGGGGAGTACTTTAAAGGTGACCATAGTGACATTCAGCAATGAGGTATGTCGCACTTTTTCTAGAATGAATTTGTGAACTTCATTGTCAGACCTCGTAAATAGACCAGGTGTGGAGGCTCACACCTGTAATTCCAGCATTTTGGGAGGCCAGGGTGGGAGGATCGCTTGAAGCCAGTTCAACACCATCGTGGGCAAAAAAGCAAGACCTCATCTCTAAAAAAATGAAAAAAGAAGAAAAATCCAGGCACAGTAGTATGTACCTATAGTCCCAGCTACATGGAAAGCTGAGGCAGGAAGATTATTGAGTCCAGGAGTTTGAGACTGCAGTGTGCTATGATGGTATCACTGCACTCCACCCTGGGCAACAGAGCAAGATCCTGGTGCTAAAAAATAATAATAATAATGAATTAAGAAAAATAAAGTGTAGACATTGAATGCTAAGTGAACCAGAAAGTGTGATGTAATTATACTGTATTGTGAGGATGAATTCGGAAGAAGGTGTTTAGAGGAATTACAGCTTAATCTTCATATTCCAAAATCTAAAAATAGGGGCCGGGCGTGGTGGCTCACTCCTATAATCCCAGCACTTTGGGAGGCGAGGTGAGAAGATCACCTGAGCCCATAGGTTCGATGCCAACCTGGGCAATTTGGCGAGGCTTCATTTCTACAATAAATCAAAAACTTAGCTGGGCATGGTGGCACGTGCCTGTAGTTCCAGTTACTTGGAAGGCTGAGGTGGAAGGATTGCCTGAGCTCAGCAGGTCAAGGCTGTGGTGGTCCTGAGTGTGCCATTGCACTCCAGCCTGGGCAACAGAGTGAGATTCCAACTCAAAAAAAAAAAATCTAAAACTAAAACATTAAGAAATGGTATAGGGTGACCTTTTTTCAGGTCCCCTCCTATTGGGGGAGCTTTTCTGTCTTCTTAATAAATCCTACTTTCTCACCTTACAAAAAAAAAAAAAAGAAACGGCATAATCATGTGATTTAGAAATAGAGATAAATACCACAGAAATGGCTTAAACGGTAAGTTTATGGAGCAAAGTAAATAACTCTAGGCAGTATACTTACTAAGGGATTCTGACACTGAAGACTGTAATAGGTAAAAGAAAAAAAGGAACTAGATTGTTCATATCCAGTAAGACAAAGAGAGACCAAATAGATTGTTTCATTTTGAACCTGGCATTGAGGGAGAGAAGATGAGAAATACTTGAACTCAAGAGTTCTATAAATTTCACAAGTTTTACAGTATTCTGTAGTGGAATCACAGACTATTAGAGCTGAAAAAAATCTTACGTGTTGGCTAACATTTATTTCCCCCATTTTCAGCTAGTTGTCCTAGTGTACACAGCTGGTTAGGGCAGAACCAGAACCTTCTATTCTTGACTCTCATATTCTTCTCACTACCTCACAAAGCATTTTAAAATAATTTATTAAATATAAAAAAAAATTTTAATTCTTATTGATATACTCATTGGCACTTCTTTAGGAAGGTAGTCTATTTTAATATAAAGAAAATATAAACATAACTAAAGATGAAGTTATTGCTCTTTTACTTTTTAAGAATTAAGCAGATACAATCAAGAAAAAGTATCTATAACTGAAATCTCTTTACCTAGGTTTCATGATGGACCAGAATTGAAAATTTTTAAAACTTTTAAGCTGCTCAAATATTCGGCCTAAATTGCACTCTTGCCAAGTTTAACAAAAAAATTAATGCTTGTTCATTGCTCTAAATTCAAATTCCAACATTTTCGCAGTGACAGCTCTGATGGCCATTCCAGAAAAAAGTTCCAAAATTGCTTTGACAGGTAGATTAGGCACTGGCATCAGCACGTAGTTTCCCAAGGGGAGTACTTCAAAGGTGACCATAGTGACATTCAGCAATGAGGTATGTCGCACTTTTTCTAGAATGAGTTTGTGAACTTCATTGTCAGACCTCATAAATAGCCCTGCTTTATCTACCTTGAAAATGGCATTGAAAACTGCTTATTTATTGCAATTTGGATTACTGTTCAAATGATTCAGAATACATTTACTCAGATAAACTAATGATGCCCTAAGATCTAACATTTTACTGAAAAATAGGTTTTGGCAGAAAAGACTTATAAGGAGAGGATATACTGCCTGATAGACTTAACAAACTGATGGTGTTCAACAAAAAGATCTAGCGGTTTGGGGTGATTTTTCATAACTGGAATGTTATACTGGTAACCTGGTGATTGGTTTTTAGGATATATCTGAGTGTGTGGATTAGTAGGAACATCCAAAAGTGAATCAAGGTTTAGTGCTTGGGGCAACTGTTCACTAATGCAGAGGACCTATAACCAGTTGCAACCCAGCTTTCAAAATTCGAAAGGCCAGGTTCAGTGGTGCATGCCTGTAGTTCCAGCTACTTGGGAGGCTGACATAGGAGACTGCTTGAGCCTAAGAGTTAGAGGCCAGCTTGGGCATTATAAGACACCATCTCTAAAAAAAAAAAAGACTTGAGTCAAGTTCCTATAAAGATTGCTTGACATTGAGTAGAAAACTTGGCTGCCAATTGTTTTCACTGTTTTAATTTAATTACTCAATATTGCCTAGAAATTTTCCTTACCTTAACAAAAGGAATTAGACATAAAAACAAGTAGCACCCATCTTTATTAATCGGTCTATTCCATGCTAAAATCTATATTGTAACATCTCTGAGCTTAAGATTTAAACAAGGCTGAGCACCTTAAAGGCATTCAATAAATACCTCTGAGCTGATGATTTAAATGGCAGCATCAGATCAATAGATGGTATTTTTCCATTACTTAGGCATTTCTAAAATAAACTTACTCCTATTCTCTAAAGCCATTCATTTTCAAAAAGCTCTCAAGTCTTTCAACATTAAAAACAAAACAAAAAAGAACAAGAGAAAAAGTTGATTCTCCAAGGTAGGAATCTAAGTAGCTTCTAATTTGTTCAGCTCATTCTACCTCACACATATCCACTCCAGTCAAATGTCCTCTAAACCATTCTGCACACTGAAAAGAACAGACACACACAATGCTTCACAAAGTAGTGACTTTAAATCAGCTACAAAGCCCTGAGACCTTTTTCTACTCTTACATGTTTAATCACAAAAATGCAACCTAGTATTACTTTATAATCAGTAAGCAGCAATAAAGTTTATTCTGCACTACTTTATTTTAACTTTTACTTTAAGTTGAAATAGAAAAACTATTTTACCATAATCATTGCTTTTGCATCTTGAAGGTATAACAACGAAATTTCACAATTTAAATTATATCCACGTTTACCAGTCTAAGAGAAGCATTTCAAGCGATATAGGCGTCTGTGTTATTAGAAAGATTCAGGAGGAAAATGGCATGTTCGGGAACAACAACAACAAAAACAATTTATAACTGCAACTTCAACATTTCAAAAATGTCCTCTATTTCCATTAAAAAAAAAAACTCTAAAATTAACATATAATTAATCTAGCTAAGAAAACAAAAGCTCTACGCTTTGTGTGCAAGGAAAATTATCATACAATAGCAGTAGAGCATAGCTTATAAATTAAAGATACTATATGTGTTATCAAGTGTAAAAACAACAGTTCCAGATTTTTTAGAAAAAAATTAATTTATTTTAAGTTAAGGATCTCTACCTAAATTTTTTTGGTATCAAACAACTGCAATTAATGATGGGGGGAGGAGGGAAGCATCTGTAATTTTGGCAGGATGTTAATTTATTTACAAAAGCTATACAAAATTAGGTTACTTATAACAACAACTTATAAAAGGTGCCTGAAATTAATTTTGCTTTTGGAAAAGTATCAAAAGTCTTCAAATCCAGAATGATAACTCTTTATTTTTGATTCATGGAATTATAACACATCATATCTGCAAGCAACATCACCAGATAAAATCCTGTATGATAAAATATTCTCCCTTTTCCTGATAGCTTGGAATGTAAGTAAAAACATGTTCCTTTTTTTAGTGAAGAAAAGGCCTTGAACAAAGTGTCCAATGTTACCAAATACCTGTTAGAATGGCTTGTCTGCTGTAATTAAACGCGGGCAATTAGTACTACATAGTTAAAAACTACCTAAGATTAATTCTTTCTTTTATAAAAAAGTTTTTCTTGGCCATTTCAGATCTCTAAACCTTACAATGAAAACTGTTTTACAGTTTTTACTAGAAAATCCACACCCACATAAGGCATTTTCAAAACAGTACATATTTTAAAAGTGCATATAAGCAAAACTAAATTTCTTAAATTGTTAACAAATCGAGGAACAATAGTTTAATATTCTATTTATTGTAAAATACAGGTAGCTTTAAGAGAAACATGCTTGGTCAATCGTTCTTAAGCTTTAGGTTTGGTGCCCAAACATTTAAAAATAAAGAAAAAATAACATGACTCTTTGCTAATGGCTTTTAAGATACTGACTTGCAGACATAGCTCAATATTTATCTAACAAAGTATCCAGGCTATCCAACTATATTTGCCATGAATTCATAAGACAATAACACATCTATAATATAAAAATAATAATAATTGAAAAAACCCACAGGTATTTTAGGCCTAAGACAAGTTTACCTAATAAGGATTACATAAGAAATAACACATAAGACCCAAAATAAACTTCAGATACAAAATTATATGATGTGGCTTTGTTTAAACACACCTAAAATTCAAACTCAAGTTAAATAACTAGGCTGTCTTTTTTATATCACCAGCTTTCATTAGGGCCTTAATCGCCCTTGCCCTCATCTCAAGTTCTAGCAGCTCCAGCTGCTGGGCAGAAGGTTGAACATCTTCTGGTGGAGGAACAGTCAGGGTGGCTGCTTTGGGTTCCTTTGGGCTAGACTCCGCCAGTCCCAAGATCTCATTCACACTTTTCTCAATGTCTTTCTCCAGGTCATCTATCTGACCAGCTTCACTTTGGACTGTATTTTCTGGGGCCTCAGGAGCAGCTGTTTCTTCATTGCATGGACCTTCTATGTCGCTGTCATAAGCATCTGCATTTATACTGAGTACATCACTGTCTTCCCCTTTGCCTGGAACAAAGGAAAAAAAGGGGAGAGAACGATGTAACCTAAATGCCCTGTGTCAAAATTTCCTTACTCTTTACACTTAAAGGGCTGCTTTGACCCCACCTCCCACCATGGAGTCCCAAATATATTCCATAGTCCCCATTCCACCCCTTTTCCCCTGCCTCCTCAACTATCAAAGTAGATCTAATTTAATGTAAATTCTAAAGTAGTTTTCATTCCAGCTTAGTAGAATATGGAACATTGAGAAATTTATTCCATCATATGGAGCTCCATGATCTATTTTCCTAATTAAAATGTCGTAACATTTTATGTCACTGTGAAGCTACTGCATTATAAAATGAATGCTGACGCTGGAACCCTTTGTATAGAGTATTGCTTATTACTAAAGTAGTAAAATGTCATTCTTGAAGGTATTTATAATACTTTTCTTTATAAACTACAAAAAAGGAAAAAATATCAGCAAGCTGGACATCATGTGCATCTCAATTATCTCAATTCTTTTCATATGCTATTCCAAACACTTTGTTCTAAATCAATAAATTAAAGGAGAATGCCTAAGGTCATTTTCTAAGATAAAATATGTTTCCATGAAGAGGATTTTAATTAATAAAGTTTGTACACCATAATTTTTAAAAATGCATTTGTTATAAAACTTCTATAACTGATGCTAAGAGTTGAATATAAATGGAGAATATGGCTCTCAACCATCTTGGTCTTGGCAGCAACTCCAGGCGTCATTTACAACTTTGAGTACTCACACCTTCAATTTATTTATTTTTTAAATACACAATTTTTTTTTTAAAAAGGAACAATCCTCGAAATGTTAGCTTTGATAATTTTCTCATAGTAGGGACAATTTATTTACAAAACATAAGATGGCAAAAGAAAAATTCCTCAAATGTACAGGAAGGACATAAAAAATTCTACTCTGATGGTTTTATAACAGATTATCTATTGACTTTGATCAATCCTCCTACATCCTTATAATTCAAAACCCCTCCCTATTCCAAACTAACATGGAAAATAAAACAGTAGGTTATTTTTGTGCCTACAAATAGAATCTGTAAAAAAAAAAGATTGTGATTTTATTTAATGCCAAAGAACATTTTATGTATTTCCACAAAGCAACAGGTATTCCCAAATAGCAAAAGAAAACTTCCAGAAAAATGAACATAGCCTTTTAAGAAATAATGTTTTACATAAGTATTCTGATTTGAGACAAATTTAGGAAAAAGTGCTAAGTTGTTCATAGCCTCAAAAAATTAATTTTAGTGCCTAGTAAGCTTTAGCCTAAAATTTAAAATCTGTAGTCTACTGATTCTGAGTAAGAATCTACAGGCTGTTTACAATATTCTAAAACATAAATTTTTTTAAAATATGACTTTTTCAGACTACAGATTGTTGCCAGATAATGAACTAAAAGCAGAAGAATACAATGAGTGGGTGGGGAGAGGGAGAGTGTCTGAAAGTTAGGATAGATATGTTGAGTCCTAATCTTTACTCAGCCATGAAGTATGTGATTTGAGGCAAAAATCTTACCCCATCAAAGTTTCTCTTCTATAAAAATGAAAGGAAGTTGTTCAAGAATATCTCTAAAGTTAAGGTATAATATTATAGTACGTTAAGTCTACATAAAAATATGTAAATTTGAAATACTTTAAGCTATTCTCTCTACCTACCCACCGAAGATACAGTTACCGTTCACATTTCACTTAATATATTTGTCACCTGGATAATAATTTCAAAAGAATTTGCTATTGGCAGCAGTAGCCAATAAAAGATAAATTACAAGTAAGCAAATTATGTTCCAATAAAATTTTTTCACCAACCTTTCTGGCAACAGATTTTTTTTGGGGGGGGTATATTTTAATTAGGCTGCGCGCGGTGGTTCAAGCCTGTAATCCCAGCACTTTGGGAGGCCGAGGTGAGAGGATTGCCTGAGCCCAGGGGTTCGAGACCAACCTGGGCAACTTGGTGAGACCTTGTCTCTACAATCAACAACAACAACAACAAAAACCTAGCTGGGTGTGGCAGTGCACACTTGTAATTCTAGCTACTTGGAAAGCTGAGAAGGAAGGCCCAGTAGGTAGAGGTTGCGGTGGCTGTGAGCATGCTACTGCACTCCAGCCTGGGCAACAGAGTAAGACTCCAAGTAAAAAAAATTAGCTAGGACAGGTGGCATGCACGTCGTTCCAGCTGCTTGGAAGGCTGAGGATCACCTGAGCCCAGCAGGTGGAGACTGCAGTGGCCATGAGTGTACCACTACACTCCGGCCTAGGGGACAGAGTGAGACTCCAACTTAAAAAAAAAAAACCAAAAAAACAAGAAAGGAAAAAACGTATTGCAGCTTTGAATGCAGGCTTCCTGCTCTCTGAGAAATCCTGTCCTGAGGTTTGCAGTCCTGTGGGTGGGGATGGGTTGGGGTCAGGAACAAGGAAGTATTTAAAAAAAAAAAAAAGAGAGAGAGAGATAGAAAAGTCTATTTGTAATGTCCAAACATTATAACTAAGTTCACTTATCTGTAATCTTGGGGCCAGGGATCACTGTCTAATGACACAATATGCAATCCCCCTTATACATGAAGTCATTTGAAGTAGCTGCACTTCTATGAAATAAATTTACTTTGGGTTTTTTTTTTTTTGTTTTTTTTTTTTGAGTTGGAGTCCCACTCGATCGCCTAGACTGGAGTGCAGTGGCCGCTCCCAGCCACCGCAGCCTCGACCTGCTGGGCTCCGGCGATCCTTCCGCCTCAGCCTTCCGAGTAGCTGGAATTACAGGCGTGCGCTACCATGCCTGGCTAATTTTTTTTTTTTTGATTTATTGTAGAGATGAGGTTTCGCCTGCCCAGGCGGGTCTCGAACCCACGGGCTCAGGCAATCCACTCACCTCAGCCTCCCAAGGCGCGGGATTACAGGCTGAGCCACCGAGCCCGGCTAATAAATTTACTTTGAATTACATGCAGGTAAATTTAAAGATGATAACAAAATGTAGAGGCTTTTTTTATTAAGAAATCTACATTAGTAGATCCTGCAGACATATGTGGCAAGCCTTCGAGCTGAATGTCACTGTTTTATACCACCAGCCTGTATTTCCCACCAAAAGACTAAGAGTTATATATGAGTGTATATATTTTCAATGGGAACGTTTATTATGTTCATTTTATGTTTTTCTGAGGAAGAAGTCCACAGACTTCAGTTTTCAAATGGCTAAGAACTGAGCTATATATTTTCACTTAATTCAGATCATTTTTAAAGCCTATTTATATAAGCTTATTTAGAAAGTAACCATAGCTAAAGAGCCACTCTGCCTTGAGCTTATCATAATAAAATCTCTATCATACTAAGTTATCAGCACCAGAGATTCAGGATCACAAGGCTTATACACACAGTCTCGATATTTCAAAAGAGAAAAATCCAGACAAAAATATATTTTCCATTTATGTTTTCTATGGGTATGTTTTAAACTTTTTAGTGAAGGCAGAGGTTGGATGTTGCTTTATTTGTTTTTATATCAGAAACTATATATATATATTCTATCACTGAAGAAATGGTGCTCTGTAAATTTAATGTTCTCTGTTTATACTGAAAATTATCCAAAATTGAAATGACTGAAACACAGTATTGCTGAATGCATTCATAGGTTCCACCTGTCCATTATAACTGCACATACATGCCAAAACGTTTTATACACTTGGAATAAGTTACCACAAGCACTTTATCTCACAAATGCGAAGACAATAGGACAAGAGGACATGATGAATTATTTGAAGATCATAATCAAGTCTTTTCACACTTAATTTTCAACATTTCAGTAGAATGATAATAACTCATTTTTTAAAGCATCATTTGCAAACATATGAATACATTTCCAAAAAATTATTTATTTTCATTGTTGGTATTAGGAAATTAAAGGTTTCTTTCTATCAATTATAATCCTCAAAATAGAAGAGGGAAAACTTGTATATTCCTTCTAAAGTAACTTCATCCATTAATGCCTCATTCAAAGCCCTTAAAATTTCAGCACGGTCATGTTCTGTGCTTCCATACTTCTACTCTGCATGTAGGTGTACATGTGTGTGTTTTCAGGGAGAATGAGTGTCCATTTAAAGTATATAAAAATTCTAGAAACAAGGGAGCATCTTCAGGTTTTCATACAGGCTTAAGAGTCTAAGTAAGAGTAATGTATCAATCTAAAAGGTAAATTATTTCTACTCCTTTAAAAAAGTCTTATCAGTACTAAGAGATACAACAGGTAATGTGATATCTTTTTTTTTTGGAAACAGGGTCTTGCTCTGTCACCCAGGCTGGAGGGAGTGCAGCGGTGCAAACATGGCTCATCACAGCTATGACCTCCTGGGCTCCAAAAATCTTCAGCCTCCCAAGTAGCTGGGACTACAGGTGTTCATCACGACGCCTGGCTAATATCTTTTATATTTATAGGGACAAGGTTTCTCTAAGTTGCCTAGGTTGGTCTCCAACTCCAGGGCTCAAGCAATTTTCCCACCTTGGCCTTCCAAAGTGCTGGAATGACAGGTATGAGCCAGTGTGCCTAGTTGTGATATCTATTTTAATAAAGCTTTATGATTAGTTTAAAGTTATGTTCAAAAATTGTTTAAGCATGATTAGAAGTAATCATTTAGTGAACTAAAGAGGTGTCTGGGCCTTACACAGGCACTAGTACTTAAGACTACTTAAGTCGTTAAGTTTATCTAAAGACCTAAAGGAAAAAAGAAAATAAAAACAGTTTTGATGTATGCATGATGTTAAACTAAGACTACTGAAATCCACGAAGAAAAATAAAAAACAGTTGGGTCTGAGGTAAAATATTAAAAATGCAATTAAAAATAATGAGAATAAAAATTCAGACTATTAAATATAAAATACATAATAATCAAAAGTGGCACAGGGAAGAGAGCAAGCAAACCTTAGATCCAAGTTACTGATGCCATAGAGCAGCAAAAGAACTAAAATAACTTTAAACAACACACAAAGAAAAAGAAGATATTATATATTTCTAATATTAATTCTGCTCCTCCAGTGAGAAAGGTAACCCCTAGAACACTACATACCATTTAGGGCATTTCAGAGAAAAGCAATACAAATGAAGAAACAGAGCAAATAACTTATGGGAAAAGATTAACGGAGTTTAAGAGCTTGGCTAGGCAAAAGTTATAAGAAGACAAAGCAAAAGCAAAAAGATGTTTCAAGGAAAAAGTAGTAAAGGGTGCAGGGATTTATTGAGCATTCATTTCTTATTGTTGATCCTCTGGCCAACTGTTTACCAATGTACATTAATTCCATGACATTGTCCCCAGGTCTGTATACTTGCTCCATTTCTCTTTTATTTTTCTGCTATCTTCTGTCCTACCAGCTTGATTCATATCCCAGTCAAACTCAGCACCTAAGTATTAAAGATTTTTAAAATAACAAACTAATCTATCTAGCTTTAGTATCTAGACAGCAAAATAAATCAACCCCTACTCAAATTCACTACTGACACAGATAAATAACTGGAATAACTTATCAGAGGAATATTTGTTTATATTATTCAATGAGCCATAGTTATGAACGTGGTATAAACTATAAAGACAAAATATTTGTAAATCAAATACCCAGTACTCTTTAAACATGTTATTGGCAAAGAGAAAAAACAAACAACATAAGACCCGATCACTTTAATAGTAATATACTTATAGTGTAAATAAATGAAAGTATACTACTAAGTTTCAGGAAAAACTAAGATGCAATTTCTGTATTCTTATCATCTATAACAAAATTCAAAACTTGAGAGCTACAGAGATTCCCTGATAAAGAAGAAATAGTCTATGGCATAAGTTTGTTTTTTTGTTAAAACAAAAATTTTAAATAGAATACCCAATGAAAGTCAATAAACATATAAGATTAATCATATTGCAATATTATGAGTTATAAAAGAAAAAGGACTTTCAAGTTATACATAGCATATTTAAACCTTGATAGGGCTTATAAATATTCTAGTTGATAATAATTCAACTTATCAGAAACAGTTCTTATGCATAAGATGAAAACATATACAATGCCATGAGTGACTGAATGATTGACAAACCTTTTTACAGGGAATTATTAAATTAAGCTAAGAGACAAACCCTAGAACGTGGAGTAAATACCTATCTGGAGCCCCACTAAAATGGCAAATCAAGCATACACACCTACTTCCCTTCCTTATCAAGAACCCACTGGAGAGAAGACACTTAAAAATAATAACATAAAAACTGTAAATTAACTGATAGCAAAAGTAATAAACATCAGTACAACACAAAATGGAGACACCACACACACACACACACACACACACACACACACACACACACACCAACAGATTTAGCTAAATAAAAATGTTAAGGCTTCTGGCAAAGAAAATACATCACACATATAATTTTAAAACGAGGGCAGACTACAAGAAAATATTAGCAAAATGCTTTTTTTTTTTAAAAGACAAATAAAACAATATATAGAATGTCTAGGTATCCTTAAGAAACAACCTAAGGGTAGAAACAAGCCAGATATTTCACAAGACAGGAAACACAAGGGTCAATAAATACAGGGGGGAAAATGTTCAATCTAATTTCTGATCAGGGAAATTCAATTAAAACAAGATATTACTTTTTATTCATTAATAAAAAATAGGCTTTTTATCTGTCTGAAAAAAAGCTATCACATTAATGAATTCACAGTATTAGATCAGAAAAGATATCATCTAAAGACAAAAAATGTTGCAAAATTTTTACAAAACGTAATTAACAGGAACAAATTGACAAAAAAATAAATAAATAAAATAAAAGCAAAGCAAAATCATAGCCAAAGACACTAAAAGTATGTGTAATGCTTTCTTAGAGAGTCCTGGAAGCAAGTAAGAGTTGGCAGTGGAAAAAGCATGGTAATTAAAATTGAAATTACTCAGAATAATTGAACCAATTGAACTCTTTCTTTCCATCCCCTTCCCTGCCACATGTCCAAGCACTCTGCACTCTACTGAGAGGCCTACTCTATCCACTTTACAGCAAAGAAAAAGACCTTGCCCCTATACAAAAAATAAAAATAAAAATTAGACAGTGTGCCTGTAGTCCCAGCAAGAAGCAAAAGGATCGCCTGAGTCCAGGAAATTGAAGCTCAAAAAAAGGGGCAAACATTCAACGGTTGCTGAGACTAATGTATTAATTAATGTTGAGATCTCTCAAAATGCAGAAAAGAAAAATATTTTTAAGATGGGCGTGGTAGCGTGCGCCTGTAGTACCAGCCACTTGGAAGGCTGAGGCGGAAGGATCATCGGAGCCCAGCAGGTCGAGGCTGCAGTGGCCGGGAGTGGCCACTGCACTCCAGTCTGGGCGACAGAGTGAGACTCCAACTCAAAAAAAAAAAAAAAAAAAGAAATTAAGAGATGAAGAACAACTCAGGAAGTCCAAAATCAACCTAATATAATTAATTCAAGGCCAGGCATAGTGGTTCATGTCTGTAATCCCAGCACTTTGGGAGGCCAAGGTGAGAGGATCAGAGGACTGCTTGAGCCCAGCCTAGGCAACATAGTGAGACTGGGCATAGTGTTGCACGCCTATGGTCCCAGCTACTCAGGAGGCTGAGGTGGAAGGATCACCTGAGTCCAACAGGTCAAGGCTGCAGTAAGCTGTGATCTTGCCACTGCACTCTAGCCTGAGTGACAGAGTGAGACCCTGACTTAAAAAAATAATAATTAAATCAACAATATCCTGAGCACCTACTATGTACAAGACATTGTTTTAAGCACCAAGGAAACAGCAGTGAACAAAAAAGTCCCTGTCTTACATTTAAGTTATAGTAGACTAAAAATACATTAATATGTTAGATGCAAAGAAGACAAATAAAAGCATGATAAGAAGTTAGTAGCAGGAGGACGCTTTCATAGAGGGTGATCACTGTGATTTGATTAGGTAACATCTGAGCAAGGACTTGAATAAAGTGACAGAATAAGCCAGAAAGCAAGAAAAAAAGTATCGAAGAGGGAAAATAAAGACATAAAAAAAACTGATTTATATGAAAATTGATCTGAAGTGAAAAAGTTCTTCACCCAGAAAGAGCTTGCCAAGTGCAGAGCATCACATCTAAGACACATCCAGTGACATAGAATTCAAGGGTTAAAAAAAATTATTAAAAGTTCCCATAGAATAAAACTAGATTACCAAGAAAAGCATTACAGTAACTAGCTTCAGGGAATCAAAAGCATTCTCACCAGACACTGTGAACAATACACAATCCCAATGGCTACTAACATGATCACAAAAAGAGTAGCAATGATACATCGTCATGTGCTTCCTCATGGAAGTACAAAACATCATGACATATTTTAGCCCAAAAATTGAACCTGAATCCGATCGAGCCTCTAAACCCCCAATACAAATTAACAGAAAATTTAGGAGACAAAGAAATGTTAAATAAATCACTAGAGCTGCGCTCGGTGGCTCAGCCTGTAATCCCGCGCCCTTGGGAGGCTGAGGTGAGTGGATAGCCTGAGCCCGTGGGTTCAAGACCCGCCTGGGCAACTTGGTGAGCCCTCATCTCTACAATAAATCAAAAATGAGCTGGGCATGGTGACGCGTGCCTGTAGTTCCAGCTACTTGGAAGGCTGAGGCAGAAGGATCTCCGGAGCCCAGCAGGTCGAGGCTGCGATGGCTGGGAGCGGCCACTGCACTTCAGTCTGGGTGACAGAATGAGACTCCAACTCAAAAAAAATAAAAATAAAAAAAATCACTAGGATGCAATTGGCAAAATTAAACTAAAAAACTTCAGGGAACAAACAACAGAGTCTCTCTGAGAAATAAACTACAAAGAGAAGGAGGGAAGGAGAAGGGGCAACATATAGATTAAAAGGTACTTAGTGGCTGGGTACAGTGGTTTTCGTCTGTAATCCCAGTGCTTGGGCAGTCCAAGGTGGGAGAACTGCCTGAGCCCAGGAGTTTGAGAGCAGCCTGGGCAACACAACGAGCCTGGGTGACAGTGAAACCCTGACTCAAAAAAAAAAAGATAGTACAAACCAATTGTAATACAGCTACCTGATCTGAATCCTGATTCACAGAAATACAGTTTTTAAAATATTATAAGACAATCAGAAAAAAACTGAACACTGAATATGTGAGGATTAAAAAAAACTACTCTTCAATCGCTAATAAAACAATGGATCTAGACAATAACAAATAGCTAGCAAAGTCATTACCACTGTAATGACACCTATACCAGTTGCTCAATCTTAATATCAAAATACCACCTACGAATACAACTAGATTAAATCTGCACACTTTCTGAATAGCTAGTGAAAAGAAACTGTTGTTAACTTTTTTTTAGAACACAGTAATAATCCTTATTATTGTAAATGTATGCAAAATTCCTTCCCTTTTTGTTGCATTACATACACTGAAACTATTGTTACTTTTAAAGGTGTTAGGATTATATTTTAAAATGGGATTTTTTTATCTGCAAGAGTTATATACTACTGGAACACTTATAGATGAACTAAAGACTCTGGGGATCTGTAGTGGTGTGGAGCAAGTAAGGATACAGATGACAGAAGATTAGGAGAAAGTGGACAGTTGCTAAAGATGGAGATGACTCCACAAGAGTTAATGTTTGTGCTTTGTGTCCTATTTTTATGTTTGAAATATTCCATGATGAAAGGATTTTTTAAAAAGTAAGTTTACTTTTTAAAAACCTGAAACAACATTTTCATAAATATTAAAATACACACACAGACACACACACTTACATGCCCTGGAGAACATAGGAAAACCAAAATCAAATATTTCTAGCAGATTATCATAAAGTTGGTTATCAAAAGGGTTAAACTATTTTACTTTATTTTCTTGTTATTTAGTTTCTTCCTACATGACTTTGGGTTATGCACGTTCAGTGGTTATGCCATTCATAATGACACATTTCACTACCCATACCTCTCAATTTTGAATCTCAACTCTCCAAGGCATCCAGTTATTGATCTGCTGGAATCTCTCATTAGTAACAAAGCCTGATAGATTGGACAACAATGCTATTCCTCCATAGGTTTCTTAGACAACAGATAATTCTGATTTTACTAAACTTTAAGTTATGAAGAACACACTAATTGTATTCTAACTGTAGAAAGTCTGCTTGATAACTTTTCATGGTTTTAGTGAGCTCTTGCCTTTCCAAGAAATCAACACTTTATTTCCTGAAAAGGAAACAAGGTATAAAATCTTTTCTGTAGAGGCAGGCAGTCTTCCTCTTAGCAAAACTAACAGAACTTGGCTTCCTATCCCTCACCCCCATGTAGCATATTAAATTACTGACTTAGACTTAAGTGCATCAGGTTGAGTATCAATTTCAAAATTTAACCATAGCATAACTGATTTCTACTGGTAAAAAAGAAATTGCAAATGACTCAGTAAAGAAACCTGTCTAGTATTCTATTGAATCCCACTGAACTTCCAAATAATTTGGGTATCCACCAGCCTGTAAGCCTAACTTTTAAGAATCACAAATCCATTAACTATTCCTTTCAGAGATTACTCCAAGAATCAATAAACAGTCACTCAGTATCTATTGCATATGCCATGAAGGTGTTGTAAAGGCCACAGAAGAGGCAGGCCTTGCAAAATTCTATAAGTAGGGTGATAAAGTGTTTGTGGCATGATTAAGAAAAAAGGATTTGCCTTCATGGTCTTATAATATGCTTAAAGTATGGACATCATACTTTAAAGTGTCAAATATAAAGCATAAAAGAATTTCAGAGTCTACAAGATAGTAGGGAAAACTCAAGGAGATCTGCATAGATATGTGATATGAGACAGGTTTTTAAGAATGGGTAAAATCTAATAGGTGATATTAACAGAGGAAGAAACTACAAGTATGAGGGACAGAACGGACAAAGGCAAAGCGCTAGATCTAAGCTCAGTAGAGAATGTGAGCCTGACAGAACAAAATGTACAGGTGAGAATATATGAAATAAAAGAACAGTATCCAAAATTATTGTCTCTGAAGACATCACCATTCTAGGATAAAAAGCACAATAGGGACCCCCTGCTAGTCTTTTATAGTGGAGCAGATAAGTGAATATTTTTGGCCTCACATTGGGGCACAATAACAGGCTAACGTATGAGAAAGATTCCTGACTATACTCTTTCCTCTAGTAATCTGAAAGGGAACGGAAAGAAAATCTTTTAAAATGTCATTCATTATTTTTCCTACCATTTGATTAAGCAGTCTTCCACTAGAATAAAAATTTGGTATCAAAATGTAAAAAGAAATATGAAAACACCCATAGGGGAAAAAAATGAAGGCAAAATAGCTGTCTTAGTAGCCATATTTCCAAGCATTGAAGTTTAGAAGCAAGCAACTTTTCTCCCCAGAGACCTCTGAAAACTTATTCAAAAGAGCATCACACTCAAACATTTTCTGCTACTAACAGCTCAGAACTCTGTAATCTATCATCTGAGCAAGGTATACTCAAACTCATTGTCTACTTCACAAACCACCATGTTTCCTGTAGCATGCTAGTTCAAATAATGAAATGCTAAAGACTTGATTCTAATCTTAGATAATGCTTACTTCATATGCTCATAAAGTAAGCAGCTAGTCATTATCAGCATGCACAAAAGTGACAGCGTATTTCACTAAACATATAGAAACCTTACACTAAAACTAGGAATACTTCAGTTGAAAAAGTAGAAAAATAAAGAAACCTGTCAGTTTTACCCTAATTTTTTCCAAAAAAGAAAATATGTGAAAAAAAAGTAGTGGGAGCTTTGGGAAAAAATAACTATGTCACCTTAGAGTTCATGATAGTAAAGATGGAAATCACAGCAAAAAGTATGCTGTATGAGAAAAGGTAGAATCTCACAGGAAAGGACCATTCAAAAGTATAGAAAGATGCTCAAATAAAAAAACTCTCTCTAAACATTAATTATCGAAATAAGAAAATAACAAAAGAAATGTAAGCCATAGAGGAACCTCTCTAAGATGTCCACATATTTAAAAAGAGCACATAATCAATGATTAATATAAAAGACGGTATGAATCTATACAGATAATAAAAACAAAGCTGAAGACTAAGGGTAATAAAACCAAATTATTCAGTTTTGTTAAGACTAGAAAGAAAAACTAGACAAGTTCAGAAACAATATGCTCTTTGGGGTAGGCATTAGTATAATGATAGGTGAAATAAACTAATATTGCTCTCATCTTCTCTATTAAAAATAATGTGGGTTGGGCACGGTGGCTCATGCTTTTAATCTTAGCTCTTTAGGAAGCCAAGGTAGGAGAACTGCTTGAGTTCCAGAGTTTGATTGAGACCAGCCTGGGCAACGAGGATCACCTGAGCCCAGGAGTTCGAGACTGAGGTGAGCCAAGACCGTGCCACTGCACTCTAGCCTGGGAGACAGAGTGAGATTCTGACTCAAAATTAATTAATTAATAATAATAATAATGTGCATTATTCTTAATACTGGACAGGGTAGAACAGAATTATTTCATCCATCCATCCATCTCCTTAACTTATTCAAAATAATATATAGAGTGCCTACTATGGACTAGCCCTGACTTAAAGGAACCTAAGACATAATTCTTTGAATTAAAGAAACTCTCTGCTTAAAGGGGATAGTCACATGAAAACAAATAGAAATTCGAGAGAATGGAAAGCTACTCAGAGGTAGAGACCATGTCAAATTAATACTAAGTGTTTACTGAATTGAAAACAATTATTAATAATTGGGCACTGTTAAACCAGAAGTAGCCAGGCACGATGACTCACACCTGTAATGCCAGCACTTTGGGAGGTGGAGGTGAGAGGATTACCTGAGCCCAGCCTGGGCAACTTGGCAAGACCTTGTTGCTACAATAAATACAAAAATTAACCAAGGGTGGCAGCATGTACCTGTAGTACCAGCTACTTGGAAGGCTGAAGCAAAAGGATCGCCTAAGCCCAGCAAGTTGAGGCTGTGGTGGCCGTGAGCATACCACTGCACTCTAGCCTGGGTGACTAGAGAAAGTAAACAAGTCCACAACAATGGTATGAACTAGGTGATAATCAACTCCATAGTAAGAGTACTGAGAGAAGAGAGGAGGTGAGAAGAAGTACGTTAGGGAGGGCTTCACAGATATGGAGATATTTGATCTTAAAATAAAAACAAGTATCTGACCTAACTAAGAGTCTACTATTGGTAATAAATGAGTTTAAATCTCAGATTTAAACATATTCAATCGCAAGCATTAAAACTTGCAGTCACAACTAATAGATTTCCATTTATATTCTGAGCTATGCTGAGAACTAGACATGTGACAGAGCAACATAGTTCTGGTTTTTAAAAGAAGGGGACTTCTACAAGACTACAGTACAGTAAACTTGACATCAATTCCTAGTAAGATTCTAGGTTTATTAGGAGGTTTATGAGGTCTGAAAAAAAAGAGGGGTGCTAACTAGTTTAGACAAATCAGGTAATACCTGATCAGAGATCTAAATGATGTGTGGAAAACCCATATGGTTACCTAGGGAAGGAGCAGGCAGGCAAAAGGAACAGTAAAAGCAAAGCCCCTGAAATAAGAGTGCTGGAAGTGCTAGAAAGCAAGGAGGCAGAGTGGAGTGAGCAAGGAGGAGTGACAGGTCACAACAGGTTAAGGCTATATTGGCCATAGAGAGGAAGAATTACAGATTTTGTTTAGAGATGGGATCTATTAGAAGGCTTTGATAAGAACAGCAACATGACCATTCTTACAATTTAAAATAATCATTCAGACTGGAAAAAAAACTACAGGGAGCATGGAGAGAAACATAGGGTGGTGGGGCGGGGAGCAGGCAGGGTCAGAATGCTAACAGTGAAGTCTGGAACAATATGGCTAAGAAGAGGTGTGAAATAAATGGATTCTGGGTATTGTGAAAGCAGAGCTAATAGGATTTGTTGATGAAAACCAAGGAAAGGACTCAAGAACGATTCCAAGGTTCTTGGCCTGGACACTCAGAAGAATGCATCACTATTTACTGAGATGGGGATAGATTGTAAAAGCAGCAAGGTATTTTTTTGTTTGTGGCCTTTTGGTGGTATGATAGTGGGCAGGGAGGGACTAGAATTTATTCTAGGACATGTTAACTTTAAAATGCCTATTGGACATATAAAAAAATAAGCTGGATATATAAATGTTAGAAAGAAGTCTGAAAATAAATTAGTAGTTGCCGGTCTTGAAATTACACAAGATCACCACCTAGAGAGTATAAAAAAAAAGTCCAAAGATTAAGTCCTGAGGCACTCACCCTTTCGAAGTCAGGAAGAGCCAAGGAGGACAATTCAAGAAAGGGGGAATAATCAATGCTGTCAAATGTAGCTCGTAGGTCAAGACAAGGACTGAGCAATGGCCAGTGAAATAGCTGCTAGCTATAGTTAACTAGAGAGGAAGACATTGATTAGGTAGAGAGATGAAACAGCTGCAGGTACCACAAGGGAGTAGGATCAGTCAACAAACAGAGGGGCTGGTCTTGGCAGCCCAGAGTTCATCTATTTTAACAGAAGATAAGGGGAGTATACAGGTTCAGATACACGTAGGTATAAAAAAAAATGTACTTATATATCTGTTTTCCTTACTAGATAAATTCTTTCCAGGGCAGGACACATTTTATTTACCTTTCTATCCTTAGTACCTACCGCAAAATAAGTTTGTTGGATATTTATTTAACGAGCACTTAATCACTTTACATGTATTAACTCACTCAATCCTTATACCAATATAATAAAATGAGCATTCATATTTATTATCCCCATTTTATAAATGAGGAAGCTGAGGAATAGTTTAAGTAACTTGCCTTAGTTCACACAGCTAATACAGTAGAACCAAAATTCAAACTCAAGTAAACTTTTAAAACCTATGCACTTAAACATTATATACTACTTCCCAATACTTAACAGATTCAAAATAACCACAACAGCTTCACAGAGTAGAATGTTGGTTCAGACTGAATATGTCTTCTTCTTGTACTACCCTTAAATAATTTATTCAGGTCCCACCAGAATAAATATAAGATATAGTAAGCGTTACACCTAGAAAGTATGTCTTAAATATGAATAAATATTAAGAGAATAAAAAGACAAGCCACAGATTAGGAGAAATATTTGTAAAACATATCTAACAAAGGATTGATATTCAAAATATGTGTATAGAGAACTCTTAAAACTCAACAATATGAAAAGAACTCAATTAACAAATGGACAAAAGTTCTGAAAAGATATAGATATCTTAAAGATATACAAATATGTATGAAAAGATTTTCACCATTATATGTCATTAGGGAACTGCAAAGGAAAACAACAAGAGACCACTAACACACCTACTTGAATGGCCAAAATCCAAAGTGCTAACACTACCGAATGCTGATGAGAATATGGAGTAACAAGAACTCTCATTCACTTTTGGTAGAAATGCAAAGTGGAACACACACTTTGAAATACAGTTTGGCAGTTTCTTACCAAACTAAACTTGGTATTTATCCAATCAGTCACAAACTTATGTCCACACAAACACCTGCACACTAATGTTTTAGTTGCCAAAACTTGGAAAGCAAGCAAGATGTCTTTCAATAAGTAAATTCAGATAAACAAACTGATATACATCCATACAAAGGAAGATATTCAGCGATAACAAGAAATGGGCTATCAAGCCACAAAAGACATGGAAGAACTTCAAGCACATACTCACATTACTAAGTGAAAGAAACCAATCTGAAAAGACTGCCTAATTCGAGCTGTATGATTACAGGAAAAGCAAATTTATAGAGATAGTAAAATGATCAGTGGTTGCCAGGGGTTGTGGGGAGAGAGGGAGGGAGAAATGAATGAGGTAGAACACAGGATTTTTTTTTTTCCAGTTGGAGTCTCACTCTCTTGCCCAGGCTGGAGTGTACTGGCACACTCACAGTCACTGCAGCCTCGACCTGCTGGGCTCAGGTGGTCCTTCCACTTCAGCCTTCTAAGTAGCTGGAACCACAGGCGTGCGCCACCACGCCCAGCTAATTTTTTGATTTCTTGTAGAGATAAGGTCTCACCAAGTAGCCCAGGCTGGTCTCAAACCTCTGGACTCAGGCAATCCTCTCGCCTTGGCCTCCCAAAGTGCTGGAATTACAGGTTTGAGCCACCACGCCCAGTCCAAACCACAGGACTTTTAAGGCAGTAAAACTATCCTGTGTAATATAGTAGTGGATACATGTCTTAAGCAACTAACAAAACCCACAGAATGTACAACGCAAAGGGTAAATCCTAAACTATACATTTTAGTTAGTAATAATGCATTAATATGTTCACTGGGAGAAAGATGGTGAGCACCTATACGAGAATTCTCTGTACTTCTCACTCAGTTTTTCTGAAAACCTAAAGCTACTCCCCAAAAAACCCTTTAAATTAAAAATAAAAATAGTTTCAGCTTACTGTAAACTTCATATGTATCAACTATATAATGTGGTGGCCAAAACTGCTAATTAAATCATAGACTATGATGTGGTATGCGTAAAGGCTTCAGCAAACGGTGCAAAAAATCTGCTGAACACGATGGCTTACATGGTGGCTGTGAGCATGCCACTGCAGTTCAGTCTGGATGGCTGAGTGAGACGCTAACTAAAAAAGGAAAAAAAAAGTCTGAATTAAAGTCCAGTATTTACCATCTCCCCTTTGGTAGGAGAATATTGGTACAAAGGTACTTTCCCTAATAAACTAGACAGGAATGTAATGACTGAAAAGCACCCAATGTCCCAAAGGAGATGCAAACATCTGCTGAAGGTTTAGACTATATAAGCCACAAAGTAGCTTCCCTAAAAGTATGTGTAGGATCCTATGAAATACATCACAGGATAGAAAGTTTAAAATAAGGTCATTACTTAAAGAAACACAACAAACGTTTCTCTCAAAATACTGAAATATTTCATAATTTCATTCTTTATTTTAAAAAGATCCAGGGTATTATGCATTAAAAAAAACTTGCCAATTTACTTTTCTTAATGCAGAAAAGTCTTACATTTAAAAGCAACAGAGGGGTCTTCAAAAGGCACAAAACCAGTATGGACTGCCATACAAAATTTAATTTTCACCCTTTCATTCAACTACAACACACAGAAGGAGATCAATTAAGAAGTGGGGAGGATCCTGGTTTGTGTCATTGCTTGTAGTAACTTGTGAAAAAGCTCAAAGAAATGAAAAAAAAAGGAAATATAAATTCTTAAATCTCACTGATGGCTACACCAGAATCTCTTCTTATTTTACCAACTGCTAAACTGGACATCAATTCCCTAGGCTGTTTTTAAAAATCCTTCAAAAAAGTTAAGTTCATGTTCAGAAGCTGCATTCTGTAAATACTTATTTGTTAAAGCCAGTCAAGGAGATAATCAAGGGATAGAAAGAAAGGAATTGGACATAAACTGCTAAAACAAATCAGTGGTATACATGCTTTTCTGCTTCCAACTCCAGAGAGCCCTGTAACATTTTCTTTTTAGACTCTCCATAGCTCTCTAACATTCACACATGCAATTAAGGTGTTCAAAGAAAGAGGTAGCACAGAGTTCATGTGACAATCTAGAGATTTCTATACCAATACATACATAGCATATACTGGAAACTACTGGACTACAAATGCCGCTTAAATAGCTGAAGATAATTCTCTTTCTTTACAAAGCAGTATATCTCTAATGGCATTTTTCTCATTATCTTTTTAATTTTTCATAACTGTATTAATTCCTTTAGCTTTGGTTGTGAAGTTCTGTTTAGCAAAACTCAATTCCTTTTAACTGCAAATTCATTTCTTCCTTCTTTTTGATTCTCTCAATGCGGTACTATGTTAGAACAGTAACAGCAACAAGAACAAAAATTAGTTGGTTTTTTTTTTTCCATTTATACCTCATCTTAAGGATTCAAATGGTCTCATATAGTTTTATATTTAATATCTTTGCTAAATGATGGCAAAATCTCTTATATGATGTTGAAGTTTTTAGAAATAACACATCAATAAGCAATGGCCACCATCAATTCTTTATTTTTCCTTAGCTTTATTAAGGTACAGTTGGCAAATAAAACTTGTATATATTTATGATGTACAATGTGATATTTTGATGTGTGTATACTGAAATGGTTAAATCAAGCTAATTAATGTAGCACCTCACATTCTTATTTTGTGGTGAGAACATTTAAGCTCTATTCTCTTAGCAATCTGCAAACACACAAATATTATTATAAAGTCATCATGCTATGCAGTAGGTCTCTAGAACTTATTCTAAGGCTCTCACTGAAACTGTCCACCTGAAACTTTGTCTGCTTTATCCAGTATCTCCCCACTTTCCAATTCTTTATGATAGCCTCAATAAAAGTAGTAGTCTCTCAGCTTCATCATCTATAGAAACCTATTAGTGAAAATATTTTTAAGAATTTGCCCCAGTATATATTTCTAATTGCTTATAAATATGTACTATTATAGTAATAATCAGAAATTTTAAGACTTAAATATAAGCTTGTATATGTTTATTCACTTTATTTTCATTCATTTATTTATTAGGGCGAGGTCTTATTATGTTGCCTAGGATGGTCTTGAACTCCTGGACTCAAGCAATCCTTTTGTCTGGGCCTTCCAAAATACTAGAATTACAGGTGTGAGCCACCACACCCCACCTATTTAAGTTAGAAGTTCTGGTATTTTCTTCCTACATCCCCTCAGAGTGTGATAATCATACTTTGATGGTCATTTAAAAGAAGCCCACAGAAAACATCTATTCTAAGCTCTGACAATCAAACATTTTTCTCCTACTAAAGTCTGCCTTTCAATCTCTTGAAGCTCTTGTTAACAAGATAATTCTTAAAGCTGTCTAACATTCAGTAGTTCATAAACTAGAAGGCCAAAGTACAGTCATAGGAATCAACTAAATAATTTTGTTTAAAGGATGGGCTGAGATTAGGATCTAACCAAAGCAAAACTCTGCATATTTTGTGTGTGTTTGCATGTCTTTAATATAAAGGGGAAATGATTTTCGCATGAGAAAGTTAATGTATAAGATTCAACAAAAAAATGTAGTAAATATCTCATTTATTTTAATGGCTGTATTCAAATGAACATATTTTAAGGAATTATTAAACAGCCTAAAGACTAAAGCATCTTTTCTTTTCCACCAATAGAATAAAGAACGTAGAAATAACAGAAAAAAATATGTATTTCACTCTGCTTCCATTGAACAATTTAAGTTCAAACACTTAAACAGTTATTAAGCATTCTGCCCAAATACAAACGATGCACTAGGCCCTGGTCTTTAAAAAACCTGACAGCTAGAAAGGAACTTCAAGATCAAGGCCAAACATCCAACCATTGCTTGAATCTGCTCTACAATACTGCCACCAAGTGGCAGTTTATGCAGCCTGCGCTTGAACACTTTCAGCAACAGGAACATAGATAAAAAGTCCACTGCATTTTTCTCACACCTTTGATTATTTGAAATAAATAAATTGAACCAAAAAATGCTAGTCACTGACAACTTTATCTACTGGTCCTATTTTTTTTCTCAAATGCCACAAAGAGCAAATCTAATCACTCTACATTTGACAGTCCTTTAAATATTTTTAAATTACTATAAACCTCAACTCTATTCTTCAATCTAACTTAACCTGGCTATATCTCATTTATAGTTTTAAATTTTTTCTCATGACAACTTCTGAGAATAAATGCAAACATAAGAACTTAATTCGTTAAGTTATAAATGAAAAGAATTTGCAAAACTACACATAATATCTCCAGGCACCAGAGTTCTTCCTCTTTGCACCTCCATGGCTGGTCTTCAAATTATTAAAGTTATCATTAGAAAATGACAGCAAAATAGGCTGCTGACACTAGGAAGGGAGCATTCTAAAGAACTCTGTGTGTATTTTTAAAGTTATAAACTTTAAAGCAACAATTTAAATATAGACCAATATTTTATTACTGCTGAATGTCTTGAATAAACTTATCTTACTTATAAATAAGTCTATAGGAAAATAATTAATTAACATTAGTAGAGATTTATTTGCTAAAAATATTAAATACCTTAAATAAATAGTTTTTTAGAAAACTACAGCACAAATGACCAATTTAGGAAATGTATAAAAGCCGTAATTATTTGAAAAGCAGCTATCCCTGAAATTCACCAGAAAGTTAGCATTAGATCTCAAGCTTGCACATAGGAGCTTGCACAGGTACATGTGCACGCACACATGTACCTCCATACAAACAGCTGTGTTAAAGTGTAAAACTATAACTGATATTTCTTACACAACTGCCCTCTGGCTAAAATGCATAACTTAAACTATTTCTAACAGAAGAGTTTCTATTTTACTAAACTACTAATCATTCAACCAATAGATTATATCTACATCTAAATAACAGTTTCACAGTAAAAGTAGTTCCTTTCATTAGTCCATTATTCAAGTGTGGCAGAAGTTAGTGTGCAATCTGATGCTCATCTTCAGCACTGCCAGAAATATGGTATTTTCTACCAATAAAATGAATGTATTCAGTACCAGACAAAAACATGCCAATTTCAAATTTAACTAATTCATAGTTAATACTTGAGTATTGGCCGGGCACAATGGCTCACACCTATAATTCCAATATTTAGGGAGGCCTAGGTGAGAGGATTGCCTGAGTCCACAGGTTCAAGACCAACCTGGGCAACTTGACGAGACTGCCTCTCTACAATAAATAAAAACAAACAGCCAGGCGTGGTGGCGCACACCTGTAGTTCCAGCTACTTGGAAGGCTGAGGCAGAAGGATCGCCTGAGCCCAGGAGGTTGAGGCTGCAGTGGCCGTAAGCATGCCACTGTACTCCAACCTGGGTGACAAAGTGAGACTCTTACTCCAGAAAAAGAAAACAAAGTGAAAAAAAATACTTGAGTATTATTCAGGTAATATTTCAGTATTTTAGAAGTTCAAAAAATTGAAACTGTTATATAAATAACTTGTATAATATACCAACAATAAGTCATATAATAAAATTAATTTTATTGTGAAAGAGCAAAAAGAAATTTCTGTCGGCTGGGTGCAGTGGTTCACTCCTGTAATCCCAGCACTCTGGGAGACTGAGGTGAGGGTATCTCTTGAGCCCAGAAGTTCAAGACCAGCCTAGGCAACACAGCCACATAAGCTGTGATCCTGCCTGAACAACAAAGTGAAACCTCAATTTAACTAAAAAACAAAAAACAAAAAAATTTCAATGATTATTTATATTTTGATCTACTAAACAAGGAAATACTTTAACTTTAGTACTAAGTAAGCTTCAATGAATTTTCTCAAATGGTCAAGCCATCAAAATGACAATACATTTACAAGCAGCATTATATTCTGCTTTTATTGAGCTCACTATGACCAAGAATAGCTAGGAATAATAGTAACAAAAATAATAATAATAACTAGAAAGAATAGCAAGAAAAGTTAGAGATATATATGAACGTTATACATATTACAAATAGACAATATTAGTTCATTTTAAAAAAGGGGAATAATCTTTACTGAGCCTATTAGGACTTCTATTTCTTGATACACACCTCAGCTTCTTCAGTAACTCTAAGCAAGTTACTATCTGGTTCAGACTTTAACTATACTAATATTTATACAAAAGATGTTCTACATAAGGAATCTTACAGGTAACATGTTTATCCCATTATGCAGCAAAACAGTTTATATTTTAGCCACTTTATAGAAATGTTTCTAAAAAACTTGTTTCTCTGCTTTAAAAAAAAAGACCAGTGGAAACTCAATTTAACCATTTCCTACAGATTTAGTCACAATATGAACATGAATTGCATTGTACAGTGGCACTGCTATACTTTGATCTTATGTTTTCTCACCTCTACTTGATGCCATCAGTATGTTCTTGATGTTTCTGATGCCGAAATATAAGCTCCTACGCATAAAAGGCCTAGACTTTTGACATCTGGCTCATCTGAGGTCTTTTTCTCTCCCTCTTTGCACGTCTGTAGCTGTTTTTCAAATTGCTGACGTTACCATAAGAAAATCACAGCAAAATAGGCTACTGACACTAGGAAGGAGTTCTAAAGAACTCTGGGTGTGTGAACATGGAAGTAGAAAATCATCTTCCCTTAGAAGGCAACACTGGCTAATTTGTACAATGTGGTCCCCATTCCTTCTTCCCAATCTAGGTTTTTCTACCCTTAATATGACATTTTCCTCTCCCTAGATGATCTATTATCATACCTTCCATACTGCCTGCTCATTTGATATAAAGAATAAAAACAAAGAGAGAAAATAATTGCAGTGCAGTCTAATTATACATGAGGTGTAAAAGGGTTACATGACTATGATTACGTTATATGAAAACAATAGGTGTTTAGCATGTTATTTATATACAACAAATAAATGTCAATGAAACCATGAATCTAAGTTTATGCCTGTGGGAGTTCTCAGAAGTAGTCAGAATGCAAAGATATAATGTTATCTGGCTATTTACAAAGCTATCACAACAGGACTTCTAAAAAGCATTGGGAATATTTAAAACATCAGAAATATTCATAAACTCTAGTACATAAATTAGAATTATAGAATATCTAGATTTTGCTCTCTACATATAAATTGAACAAATCACAAAACTAATTATCCAACTTTTTTTTACACTGTTAATTAAGATTAGTAACAGACCACGGTTTTTAAAAAATTCTGCCTAACGAGTTGCTTTTGTCTACCAAATAAGTTAATATGATGCAACTTTTAGAGAAGCTATTCTAAGCCATCAAAGTTTAGGTGCTTATGTAACAGATAACTCCATCTTCTTAATTGCAACAGGTTCTTACTGCTTTGATTTAATTTTATCAGGAAAAAAATGTGAGGTGGCATATAAGTAACTAATAAAACCTTATTTTTCAATTTTTCCTACTAGAAAAGAAACAAAAAAATACATTTAAAAGACTAACCTTATTAATCTACTTGGCTTGAATAAATTAAATATTACCACTTTATTTTCTGCTAACTAGTAATGTCAAAAACTACTGATTTGGCCGGGTGTGGTGGCTCAAACCTGTAATCTCAGCACTTTGGGAGGCTGAGGTGATGGGACTGCCTGAGTTCACAGGTTCGAGACCAGCCTGGGCCACTTGATGAGACCTCATCTCTACAATAAATCAAAAAATTAGCCAGGTGTGGTAGCATGCACCTGTGGTTCCGGCTACTTGAAAGGCTGAGGTGCTGGGGTGGCCATGAGCATGCCACTGCACTCCAGCCTGGGAGACAGGATGAGATTCCAACTCAAAAAAAAAAAAAAACCAAAGCAAAGCAAAATAAAAACTACTGACTTAAATAAAGCAATAAATAAAGAAGAAAGAAAGCAAACAAGGACAAATTATGCCAAAAAAATAGTTATCCTATAAGACTTACTAGTTTTTTTTTTCATATACAGTCCAAAGCTATCTAGTTAACATATCTTCAATGTCTTGCAGCTCAGGATATAGAATAGAAATGACTGAAACAAAATTATCTGAGATGACAAAACTTTTCTGGTGACAACTATAACTAACTATACATTACAAGGTACAACCACTCCAGTACTCCAAGAAGTAATAAGATAAAGGATGTATTCTTTACTCTTTTCATCTTGGACCAAATAAACTACTCTGTTCCCCATCTATAAAATGGGGGTGAATTTGAACACTGTGAAAATGTATTATCAGTAAAATGCTTTTATTCTTCAGGCAAATTTTATACAAAAATTAAGTATTTGATTCATACCTTGTTTTAATTCCAAACCTTCAGGTTGCTTGTTCTCTCTCAGGGATGAAGTAGAATCTATACAGATGTCTTGCCTGAGTAATGAAAATAAATAAGATCAAATTTTAAAGCTATATTCAACTACAAAATATTTACTGCCCAAGTTTCTAGAATTAAGTTAGGCACTTGGGAAGACACACTAATTTCTTCTAAGCCCCGAGGGTACTATTTAGTGCACTCTAGAAACACAAAAACATGTATATAAGTGTCAGAAGCAGCAGCTACAAACTAGTACCAATTTAAGCATTATATTTCTTTGTAAAATCAAGGGGCAAACCTGAAAGGTACATAAAAGTAATTTTTTCTCCCTTCCAATACTCTGTAGGTTACCTAATGGGAGAAATCACAACTCACAGCAGTATCCAATAATTTTCAAGTTCAACTGTTAAATTTAATGGGCATTTTGGCATTCAAATTACTTTATAGTCATTTAATTTCATACCTCAAATGCTTTGATGTCTACAGTATGTGGAAAATACATATTTTATATGTAATATACATATGTAATCAAAGTAAATGGATTAAATGTAAGATCACGCAAAAAAGTTTCAATTCACTGTGTTCTGCAATAGAGCTGCAAACTAATGTACTTTTTAAGATGGTATTATACCATCTTAATATCTACATTATAGATACTTTTCACCAAAAAAGTCAAGAAATTACCTGTAAATATTCAAATGAGATAGGTGACCATTTTCTTCAAAGTAGATATGTCTATTACCTTCTGAGAATTTTTATATAAATTCTAACATACTAGATATATTTAGGAAATTTTCCTGCTCATAAAACTATATCTATCCAGTTAACAGTAACAAATCCCTCAAATAACAAAAGGATTAAAAAAAAGACTTGTGATTATTTCTTTGAGGAGTGTACAATATTTTTTCCAGTCTGCATACTTGACACTTATATGTTTGTTTTGTATGAAAACTTCACTAACATAAGCACAAACTCAGAGACTACAAAATTATTTGACTTTGGTATTAATTATGTCATCTGAGAGATTTATAATTGAGATGTCTCAGTGTTTTATACTTTTGTCACCTACTCAGATCTCATTCTTTCACAGGAATGACTGGCAGATCCCAAAGAGGATATCAACAATCCTTCGTGGCAATTCAGAGACAAATTAAATGCCAAAATACTACATTAAGAGATTTGCAAGGTTTCAAGTTAAAACGCGCTACCTTAAGTAGGTAAAATGAGATTTTATCTACTGGGAACATTAGCTTATTTCTAAGTATCTTCCTTTAGAGAAAATGTCTGCTTTTATACATCCTTGAATGGCACCTAACTCTCCTAAAAACATACATCTATATCTACAAAAAATGACTTCAAGAAAATATAATGTAACATCATTAAAAAAGAAGATGGATATATGCAATACTCTAAGAAAGACACATTGCCTATATAATATTCTAGCTGAGAAAGTATAACCTACACTATGAATAATCACCAGACAAACCCAAAATGGAAATGAGTAATGTTCTATTAAGGGAAGTTCAATGTCATTGTTATAAAAGACAAAGGCTGTGGAAATATTCCAGGTTAAAGGAGGCTAAAGAGCCAAGACAATTACATGTTATAACTGACCTGAGATTGCTGAACTTGCAGAAGGGAAAATGTTATAAAAGATATTACTGAGTCAAAAGACAAACTGAAATACTGATGGAAGACTGGACAAAAGAAATATATCAATGTTAAATTTACTTAAGTTGATGCCGTATTTTGATTATATAATAGATTATTGCTATCTATTGTAGTATTTAGGGAAATGTGTCATGACATATGCAACACAGACCCAAATGTTTTATTAAATACACACAAATATACATAAAGAAATATGTAAATGGGATACAATGTTAATAATAATAAGTAAGTATAGATAAAAGGTATATGGATGTTTCTTGTACTATTCTTATTCTTACAACACTGTAGGGAGTCTGAAATAATTTGAGAGAGTAAAAAAATTATTATCTCCAAACAAATTTAATTAATAATAATGTAACTTAAAAATGCCCTAATGCAATAAAATTGCTTTCCCTGTGAAAGTTCCTTAAAGCCTCTTTAAATAAAATTGGAACCCTCTATAAGGACTATCTGCTGTTATAAACAATTTATTTTAGTGCCCAAAGTTAATTTGTATGACAATCTATTGAACCTTAAGTTAGGTTTCATCAAGCTGTTGTTGAAGAAAGTCACCAAACAGAATTTCAGACAATAGGTGTAAGTACACCACCCTGTGGCAGAAAAGTGAAGAGCTTGATGCCTTTACATCAATATTAACTAAAGTTGAAAAAAAAATCTTAGAAAATAGTTTTCAGTAGTTTGAAAATTTAAAATATATACTAGCTAATTTTTCCAAGATATACTTTACAACTAAACTTATCATACAGGTTCAGAGTTCGTCTAATACAATTTAAAGATCTCTACTAAATAGTATGAAAAACAAGATACTTATGAAAAGGAAATATCTTTAATTGTAAGAAAACTATAACATGTACATACATCATTTTATTTCTAGTTTATAAAAATAAAAACTTTGTCTACTCTCAGATGATAGGACATACTAGGTGCCAGACTGAGAGAAACTAAATGACACTGAAGTACTATCAAACACTTCAAAATTAAGTAAAAATTTTATAACTGGAGAGAGAGGAAGCACAGAAGAAGGGAACACATTGCCAGAGCCAGTGTGGGTTAACAATTTTGCAATTAACTTTGTGCTCCTTTCCATTTAAATAAAAGAAAAAGGCCAGGCACGGTGGCTCAGGCCTATAACTCCAGCACTTTGGGAGGCCAAAGTGAGGAGACTGCCTAAGCCTATGGGTTCAAAAACAGCCTGGGCAACTTGGCAAGACCTCATCTCTACAATAAATCAAAATATTAGCCGGGTGTGGTAGCGCATGCCTGTAGTTCCAGCTACTTGTAAGGTTGAGACAGAAGGATCGCCTGAGCCCAACAGGTCAAGGCTGGGGTGGCCGTGAGCGTGCCACTGCATTCCAGCCTGGGCAATAGAGTGAGACTCCAACTCAAAAAAATAAAAAGCCTGTTCTTATTTTTCGAATTCCCTTCTATCTGCAGTGTTCATTCTTTTTTTTTTGAGTTGGAGCCTTACTCTGTTATCCAGGCTGGAGTGTAGCGGTACACACTTATGTGGCCACCCCAGCCTCGATCTGCTGGGCTCAGGCGATCCTTCTGCCTTAGTCTTCCAAATAGCTGGAACTGTAGGTGTATGCCATCAAGCCCAGTTAATTTTTTTTTAAATTGTAGAGACGAGGTCTTGCCAAGTTGCCCAGGTTAGTCTCGAACCCCTGGGCTCAGGAAATCCTTTTGCCTCCTCTCCCAAAGGTGTAAGCCACCATGCCCGGTCTTCAATGCTCATCCTTAAAAGCAGCTTAACTTACAAGCTTGGCTATGAATCATAAATGAGCTCTGTACCTATTACTGGGATTTAAATTCTCAAACCAACATCAGTCCAACTTTCTCTTAGCCCTGAAAGTTACCCAGTCTCCACCTTTTTTTAACAACTCAGTGAATTTTATTTTTTATCAGAGTAATACACTAGGGAGATGTGTAGAACTTAATCAAGAACAAAATACATGTGAATTCCTAAAGGTTTAAAATATATTTGTAAACAGTCAAAGTGAATTTCTTGTCCAAATGTAAAATATTATGGAGGTACCTCAATGGAAGGATAAACAAGACCAAACCAGCCTGATTCTCATTTGGCAAAAGTTAGCAGATAAAGAATCAGGCATAACAAAAGGGATAATTCTGGATTCCCTCTATATGCCTATTTTCCTGCGAAATTTCTACTATTAAAAATAAGAGACAGGCAAACAAAACAAAAAACAGGATAGCTAAAAACAAACAATTTTGAAAAAGAACAGCACTACCAGATTTTGAGACCTTAAAGCTACAATAATCAAGACACTGTGGTAATAAAGAGAGGATAAAGATAAATGGAACAGAGTAAGAGTCTAGAGATAGATTCACACATATATGATCAGTTGATTTTCAACAAAGATACAATGGCAACTTAATGGAGAAAAAATCGTCTTTGAATAAATGGCGGAAGTATAATTGGGTATCTATATATGGATATGATTTTCTATCCATACCTTGTACCATATACAAAAAATAACTCAAAATAGATTAGAGACCTAAACATGCAAACTTCTCGGAGATTCAAGAAAACATCTTTGTGAGCCTGGATTTTTTTTCTTTTTTCTTTTTTTTTTTTTTTGAGTTGGAGTCTCACTCTGTCACTCAGACTGGAGTGCAGCGGCACACTCCCTGCCACTGCAGTACGGACCACTGGGTTCTGGCGATCCTTCCATCTCAGCCTTCTAAGTAGCCAGAACTACAGGCGTGCGCCACCACACCCGGCTAATTTTTTATTTATTGGAGAGACAAGGTCTCACCAAGTTGCCCGGGTGGGTCTTGAATCTGCGAGTTCTGGCAATCTACTCACCTCGGCCTTCCAATGTGCTGGGATTACAGGGGGAGCCACCCAGCCCAGCCGATAGAAATATTTTCAACAAGATTTTAGCAAATTGGATCCAACAACACATCTCAAAAATCATCCACCATGACCAAGTAGGCTTCATCCCCAGGATGCAGGGCTGGTTCAACATCCACAAGACCAAAAATGTAATTAAATATATCAACAGATGTAAAAACAAGAACCACACGATTATATCATTAGATGCAGAAAACGCTTTTGATGCAATCCAGCATCCCTTCCTGATAAAAACCCTCAAACACCTAGGCACAGAAGGAGCATACCTCAAAATATATTTTGTAAGCGCCATCTATGATTAACCCACAGTCAGCATATTGCTAAAAGGACAGAAACTAGAAGCATTTCCCCTGAAAACCAGAACAAGACAAGGCTGTCCACTCTCACCCCTCCTGTTCTATATTGTGTTGAAAGTCCTAGCTAGAAGGGAATCAGGGGTTTCCAAATAGGAAACCATACCTCAAAAATCCAAGAGAATCTGTCAAAAACCTCCTTGCACTGATAAAGGACTTTGGCAAAGTTTCAGGGTACAAAATAAAT
>CAUYQG010074264.1:0-19212 GCA_963574415.1 Tarsius wallacei
AAATTTAAAAAATAGTTGAAAGTATTTGGCAGCCAGGAAAATTAAGCTAGTGTGTTGCCCGACAGAGACTATATTTTATCTGATGGGGTTTTAAGTAGATACAGTTTTATGCTGACTCTTTGGAAGTTGATTATCTGGGATGTGGAGCACTCCGTGCTATTCAGTCAACCCCTAAGAACTGTAGACTTTTTTTTTTTGTTATTGTGCACATTCCCAACTAAGCACAGTTGTAGGTTATGGACTACAGGCTGCCAAGGAGTAGAGGGAAGAGGGAGAAAGCCAGATCCAGATACCTTCACTGCAATTCTTCAGGGCAAAGAAGTCCACCGCAGACAAGCTTCGGTTTCCACTCGAGACGTACTCCAGGGCCACGCGGAAGGGGTTCTCGGGGCGCCCAATCCTTCCCTGCAGGACTGTCCAACTGGTTTCATGGGAAAGCAGAGGAGAAAAACAGAGAAGAGTGGTGAGAAGCAGCCCCGACTGCAGAGGGGCCATGCCCCTATAGTGACTTCGGGGCTCACGTCTTCATGGGCACCGAGAGACGGAACCCTAGCGGTGCTGAGGACCGTGACCTTGACAGCTACACACAAATATTTGTTTCTCTTTTGTTCAGCTAACCCAGAGGCCCAAATCTCAAGCCCACTCTAGCCCTGGGCGTTTCTTCTGTCATATTCTTTTTAAGGCAATCACAGCTCCTTGGACTATTTTCAGCAGCTAGTCAGTCTTACAGGGAAAGGAGATACATACTTGAGAAAACCTGGCTGCATGTCAAGGAAGTCTCCAGAACATTTACCCATCTACCATGATTATCTCTAGAGAGAATGCTTGGTTTTCTGAATTTTATCTGATGCTGAAGTCTCAGTGCCCTCAGGTTTGCCGTAGAATTAAGGGACGCTGGCAAGAGCTATTTATTTGCTGCAGAAAAATTAAAGTTCACCCAAGCATGCATTTAGTGGTGAAAGGGACCGAAGATTGACGTGGACTTTGCACAAAGTGCAAGCAGAAGATGGAGTGGGGGACACCAGGCTCCGCCGCCCTCTACACTCACAGATGCTGACACTGCAGGGATGGAGAAGTGGAGAAACGCACACCTTCACACCCTGCTCCTGCGAGGAAGCTCTGGGATGGCCTCCTGCCACTGACGGGAACATCACATTTACTTTCCAGCACTGATTCAGATATAGAGCTTTATTTGTGACAAATTTCATATTTTATTCCCTTAAAAAACAACTTTATTGAGGTATCATTGATGTGTAAAATGTCACATGCGCCCAAAGTGCATAATTGGATTAAAGTGTACACATTGGTAGGTTTTGATTCATTTAGGCACCCTGAAATCATCACAGTATTGTGTATTTTCTAGCCCCTGGGCTGGGCTTAGGCACGGCAGTAGAGGTGGTGAAGAATTGAAGAGAAAACTCACTTTCTGTTAAAAAACATTTTTTAATATTCCCATCCTTCCAGTGTAAACTGATGTTCACTGTACAGCACAACACGACACGGCATTAAAAATCCAGCAATTCAGAAAGCTTGGTAAGAGAAGAGTCACCCGGAATGCCACTGCCCAGCGATATTCACAGTCCTGCCTAGAACGGCCACCAGCTTTCATCATACAGGCATGAGGCCTGATTCTGTATACCCTCCGTGATCCCTCGTCCACCCAATGGTGTGTCATGGATGATAAGCAGACCACAGGATCACCTTCATGATGGCATTTCCAAGGATTTGTGCATTGCTTCTGGTTTTGTCTTCACATGACCTCCAGAGGCTAATGGTGTCTGACCACGACCTCCAGAGCCCGGCAGTGTCTGATAAAGACCTCAAGAGGCTGGCAGTGTCCGATTACAACCTCCAGAGGCTGGCAGTGTCTGACCATTACCTCCGGAGGTTGATGGTGTCTGACCACAATCTCCAGAGGTTGGTGGCGTCTGACCATGACCTCCAGAGGCTGGCGGTGTTTGATCATGATCTCTGGAGGCTGATGGTGTCTGACCATGACCTCCAGAAGCTGGCGGTGTCTGATCATGACCTCCGGAGGCTGATGGTGTCTAACCATGACCTCTGGAGGCTGGCAGTATCTGATCATGACCTCTGGAGGCTGATGGTGTCTGACCACAACCTCCAGAGGCTGGTGGTGTCTGACCATGACCTCCAGAGGCTGGTGGTATCTGATCATGACCTCCGGAGGCTGACGGTGTCTGACCATGACCTCCAGAGGCTGATGGTTCTGACCACAACCTCCAGAGGTTGGCAGTGTCTGATCATGACCTCCGGAAGCTGGCGGTGTCTGACATGACCTCCAGAGGCTGATGGTGTCTGACCACAACCTTCAGAAGCTAGTGGTGTCTGACCATGACCTCTAGAGGCTGGCGGTGTCTGATCATGACCTCTGGAGGGTGATGGTGTCTGACCATGATCTCCGGAGGCTGGCAGTGTCTGACCATGACCTCCAGAGGCTGACCATGACCTCTGGAGGCTGGCGGTGTCTGACCATGACCTCCGGAGGCTGACGGTGTCTGACCATGACCTCTGGAGGCTGACGGTGTCTGACCATGACCTCCGGAGGCTGGCAGTGTCTGACCATGACCTCCAGTGGCTGGTAGTGTCTGATCATGACCTCTGGAAGCTGATGGTGTCTGACCATGACCTCCAGAGGTTGGCAGTGTCTGACCATGACCTCCAGAGGCTGACAGTGTGTGACCATGATCTCTGGAGGCTGAAGGTGTGTCTATCGAGATATGGCCTTAGGACAAACTCAGAGTCTGAGTGGTGCACACGTGAGAGTCTGGGGCTGTCGCTAGTCCTCCCCCGGTGTGCCAGAGGCCCGTGTCTGTGTTTGCCGGCTCACACTGGGCCCTGCCATGTCCCTCCTGTGTGTGCTGACTTTGGGGATGAAGGCATTGTGTAGGCCACTGAGACCTCCTTCGGGGGAGCTCCCAGAGGGCAGGCTAGTGCCTCTGTCCTTGTGCAGTGGGGCCTGCCTGGGTGTCTGCTGAGTGAGGGGTACATTTGTTCCCTAGGGATGCCTTCCATGGCGAATTTAGCTCACTGGAGTGAGCTCTTCCATCACTTAGTGAAAGCGTGCAGAGTTTCCCCACAAAAGATGCCTCAGCAGGGATGGCTGCTGCTGTGAAGGTTGTTTTCTGTTACTATACCCAGCAGAATTTCCATCCAAAATAAAGCCGGTGCCACTGAAGGAGAAGGAAGCCTTTGGCTTAAACGTGGGACTGTCAAGAAAAGAAATATTTGAAAAGATGTGTGAACAGGGTGTTCTTAAGGAAACACAGATGAGCAGAGCAGACTTTTTCTTGTTCTTCAGAAAAATTAAGGACCCATTTTTGAGGAAAGATGTGATAAAAGGCAGGAGTGTTCATATTCTGTCAAAACCACAGCTCCCTGCTCTGAGGAACAGCAGAGTTTGATTCCAGGTACGCCCTGGCCCTTGACAATGAATTCTGTCTCTGTGCTGGCCCTGGCCTCTGGATAAGCATGTCAGCAGTTTCAGGGATTCGTTTCCGAGTTCCCGATGCAACGACTTTCGTCTGAAACTCTCCAGCCTCCCACAGTTTACTGCTGCAACTTTAATCACTTCCAGAGCTGTTGCCAAACACGCATTTTATATTCAGGGAAACTGGGACTGGAAATGACCAAGCCTATACCTAGGGTCAGATTTGTTTAAGAAATGGCCAAAAACCCAGGGAAGAAAACAGACCCAGGCTCCCTCTGCCGCAGCTACGTTCTCTGCTCATGTGCCTGTGGTTGTCAAACAGCATTCGGGTCCTGCGTCCCTGGCCTTGGCTGGAGGCAACTCTGCTGAGGCTTGTGGGGGAAGGACACGTTCTGACCTGGAGCCTTCCAGAAACATGTGTCCATGTGCTGGGGGCTGGTGACCGTCCCTGCACCGGTGCTTCAATCAATCAACTTGACAGCATGGGGTGTCCATCTGGACTTTGGGAAGCCAAAAGGACGGTGTGGGCAGCTTGTCACTGTCCATTATGCTTCACATGCCTCTCCAGAGCGCTCCAGTTCCAGCGCTGGCTCTGCCTCTCATCTGCCTGGTGACTCTGAGCAAAGACACTTCTCTCCAAATGCCTGGAGTCTTGGATGGCTTCCGATGAACCGTATTCTCAGCCAGAGGACATGCCTCAGACCTTGAGTGGATTTTCAGAGGCCTACTGAGTGACGACATCATAAAGAGTAAGTTAGAGTCCATCACCAAAGGCAGGAGCGTTGGTCTGAATATCAAGGTGCTTGTCTGGCCTAGAGCCTAGAAGTACTAAGTGGGGCGGCCCCTAGGCTGGTAGCAGAGTCCTGGTCCTGGATGGCCATGCATCTCCCGGGGCCTTCGTTTCTTCATTAGAAACACTCAGTCACTGAATCAGGCATTCTCCAATGGCCCTTATTGATCCGACACACACACATCTCAGCAGATTGCAGGAGTCCTGGTGACAACACATTTTATAGATGCCCTGAAAGCTGCAATTGACAAATAACATCTCACAGAGGAGGGAGGGCAGTGATTAGTCGTGGAATCTCTGATTTATTTCTGCAAAGGGATTCAGCTGCACCCTCCTCGAAGAAACGGAGACTTGCCCAGGGTCACACACTGGGTTGTCTGCAGACCTGAGCGGCCGTGCAGCCTATGGATCCATCTGTGGGATCAATCACGTTGCCTGTCACATGGATCACAGAGATGGAGACGGACATGTCCGCCTGGCATTGCTGGAGTGATCACGAGTCTGGTTTTTAGAATAAATACATAAGCCAGAGAATGAGATACCTTATCAGAAAACCTACACAAAAATCCTAAGGAACGTTGACATGGACACAAAAACTTCCAGGCACCCATGGCCTCCAGCCAGCCCAGCTGTATGTGTTTAAGGGCAGCTGTTGGGCATGTCTGTGGCAAGGTGGGCGGCTGAAGGACTGGCGGCCGGGACTCAGGGGTACAGAGGCACCAAGAAGAAAGGAGCACATTTTACAGCAACCAAGGACCATTAACAGCAGTTGACAAGATGGAGCGCACATCCTGCCTTGCTTGTGTGCAACATCCCAACGGGCATCCTGTGGGCATAGGGCAGGCTCATGCTGGCACGCCAGGGCCTACATGGGATGCCTTTGCCGAGGGTCTCAGCAGCTGCCAAAGGCAAGGCTTGGAGGCCTCCAGCTCTGCCTACTAGTCGGTGACCTTAGGTAAGTGACTTAACGTCTCACTTCCACATCCTTATTTTGGAATGGAAGGGCCTAACGTCCAGCTTGCCGGATGGTAGGAGGACATGTGAGAAGGACGTGTGCCAAGGGACCAGGACCGTTCTGGGGACACAGCAGGGCTTCCGTCAGGGAGTTATTCCTCCCAAAGACCACAGGAATGATGCTGGTCCATGCACACACCTGCATCTCAGTTCACGAGACTCAGGGAGGACAGAGGTGTCAATAAAGGAAGTGGGAAAGGCATGGGCAGTGTATACATGGCAGCCACCATGGCTGTTTAAATTTAAGAAACCTTGTTAAACAAATCTTCATCTGCTAAACACACCCCAAGGGATCAGGCAGGAATGCCCCTACAAGAGGTGTCAGGAGTGGGCCACGGCGGCAGATCAACACGCTCCTCAGGACCCCAGGGGCCCCGTCTCGCCTTGCACACACACCCCCCTCTGCCCCTGCATCCTCCTGCAGCACCAGAAGATGCTTTGTGTCAGAAGATGTTTTGCGTCTGCTGTTCGGCTGGAATGTGCAGAGTCACACTCCGTCCCTAGGTATTTACTGGCATGTTGCAGCCCCAGACACAGCATTAGATGCTCCTGGGCTGCTAAGGGCTTAGGATCTGGCTTTGCACTCGAGGAACTTACAGATGGTGAGAAGGAATACTGCCGTGTCCCAGGGATCACAGCGCATGGTGGGGCACAGGTGAGGGGCGCAGAGAGGATGAGGTGGCATCTCAGATGGTGTCTGGACAGGTGTGACTGGAGGATCGGATATGAAGGGATGGGAATTGGGAATTGGGGAGAGGGTGCTGCAGAGAAGCAGGCCGGCATAAGCACGTGCACAGAGGCTACTTGGCCCATGCGTGTCAGGTGGGCGGTGCACTGGCGGGGCCGGTGCTGTTCGTGGCCTCTGCCGAAGGGACGAGCTCTGTGTCTCACCTCCTTCATGCCAGGGTGGGGGGTCGTTCATCGCTGCATCTCCAGTGCTTTGTACAGTGGGGATGCTCAAAGAATATTCCTCGAATGAGAAGACACTGCACGAACAGGTTTCCATCAAGTCAGGATGGGTCCTGACATTCTTGGCCAAACTCTGGGTGGCACTGGAGGTGAGTCCTCTAGGAGTCCATGTCATCTCTCCAGCACTGTCTGTTGTCTAGTCATGTGATAATGCTGCCTCTCCATTGGGGGAAGCCTGAGGATGGGGGAGGTCCGTGGGTGGCAGGAAGGAGCTGGCGTCACCACACAGCCCCTCCTCTGACTCTCAGCCCCTCCCCTGGCTCTCAGCCCCCATTTGCCAAGAGCAGAAGGAATCCGAGATGCATGTGACTGAGACCCAGAGGCTGCTGACTGCTCAGCTGGGAGAGTCACCACCCGTTGCACAATCACCCTCTACAGAACAGGTCAGGTTGGGGGGCTCAGTCAACAGGAACCATCACCCACAGTAGCAGCCCGTGATCACAATGGCATCAACCCCGTGATCAATACCAGCTAACATTTATGGAGGGCCTACTGTGTGCTCTGCATACAGTGGGTGTCAAGTCCAGGCTCGCGTGACCTACAGTCGTCCTGAACGCCACTCGCACGGCCTTCACAGCCCCTTTAGGTTGGAGACGTCTTCCTGAGGCTTCTTTTGCACGTCTGGCCCTGGAGAACTTGGCTGGAGGCTGGAAGCCACAGATGTGGTCATTGTTACGTTCTTACTGGCCACAGTGCCAAGTCATTCAGGTGGCGACTGATCTCCTAGCTGGGACGGCTACACTCGCAGGTCAAATGGAGAATGTGGCAGCTGTGTGCATTAGATGAGGTTAATCGCAGAGTCACAGAGAACTCAGGCCGGGGTGCTGATGATGGCGGTGCTCCCCTTCAAGGCCCAAGCTGCAGTGCAGGCACTCCTCCACACGCGTCTTCACTAAAGTCTTCACTAAGTCTCTCTTGACAAGTGTCCAGACAAGGTGTGAGGGTGTGAATGTTTGTTAGAAACAATGAACCGAGCTAGTGGGAGCTTGTCCCAATCCATATGACAGAAAGAAAGAACAAAAGCTAAGTGCACCTCATCCGACAGGGAAAAAAAAGCCACATAGCTTTCAAGTTTTCCTTAAAATATACTTCGTAGTAATTCTGCAGCAAATATAAACCATTCAGCACAATTTTTTATCGTTTTCATTAAATCAGCCTGCATTTAAAGCATTTTTATGGGAGATGGCAGGGGAAAAAATGCCAGATCAATGTAAATTTTAGTGTGAAGTCCTTTGTTGCTTGTTAATCTCTAATAACAATGACATGTGGCATGTGGTGCAGGGTCTGGGTCCACGTGGCCTTGGCTTGTTATTGGCTTGCCCTTCTGCTTCTCGCAAGTCAGGTGGGTGTGCCCTGAGGAGGGGCAGCTCTGATGGGAATGAGATTCAAGTTGAAGGGTTCCTGCTTCCCCAAGCTTCTGGTGTAGAGGCGTGGCCTAGGCTGAGGGCCTGGGCTCTACAGGGGGTGGGAGCTGGGGAGAGACGAGGGGCCAGGCAGGGACGGGCTCCCTGTGTCGGCTTGGCAGACATCTCAGCATTGCCAGATGGAGAGCAGTGGTTGGTTCACTAGAGCTAGCTCTGAGGAGTAGGTGGTAACCTGGCCAGCAAGGAAATTATAGTAGCCTAGGACGATGGCCAAGGAAATTAGTCTGGAGATGTTTGGTTCCCAAGAGGAATGGAAGATAACATCTCAACATAGGTCCCTGAGTTGTCTTTCAGAAGTCTGGACCCCCACCAAACAGATCCACTGGCATGTAGACCTTAGATAAGGGGGGGGTGGGTGAAGGCTGAACTCTGACCCTTGCTCTTTGTTCTAACTTTCTTTCTGAGGGGTCTGGGGGAGGCACATCCATAAGATTAATGTTCTTTTCTGCTGACCCTAAATTTTTAAACAAAGCTTCTTTTCCTTACCAATGTCAAGTCAGGAAATCTTTGAATCTTTGCTTGCTAATGTCTAATAATAATGACATGTGGCATGTGGCATGGGGTCTTTGTAAGCCCCAGCTGCAAAATATTCTCCCTGTTTAGGCCGAAACCTATGCGTAACCTCCATGGATTGTCTGCATGTCCGCAAAATCCTTGTCTGCAAGCCATGGGATGGGGGACGGAGGGGGTGGAGACCAGGATGTGAGTGACCCCCTCTGGGTCCTCCTTGCTTGGAGCCCTGCAAATGTACACCTCACTTTCTACTGCTGAATAAGCCTCCATGTGGATGTCTGGTCTCACCGCGCCAGGGCCTGGACCCCAGGTCGGTTCTATGACAAGAGAGGTCTTGCGGGAACAGGGATCTGGAAGGTGGCCTGGCCTTCTGGGACAGAGGCTGAGAAGATGCTCTGAGCTGCATTTCCCTAATTCTTCTCTCATGCCATGGAGCAAATTCTTCTCTCGGGCTCTCCTTCACTGCTTCTGATTTTCCCTCCCTCCATTCCTTCCTTCTTCCAAGAGAAATATAATAAGTCATGAGCAGAAGCGTTGGAGCCAGGCTGCCTGTCTTATAGTCAATCCTGCCTCCCACTGGCTGTGTGGTCTCAGGCCAGCTACCTAACCTCCGTCGTGAAGAAGTGGGAACACAATTGACCTTACACGGGTGCTATGAAGATTGCACGGGTCAAGACGTGAGCAGCATGGAGTGAACGCTCAGTAAGCACCAGTGGACGCCGTGACTGTTGGGTCAGGGCTTTTGGGTCAGGGCTTCTTTTTTCTCCTAAATCCAGCACACTGATGACCTCATAAGAAGGTGAAGTGGGAAACTGAGGAACAGAGGCAGACCTCCCAAGGGACACTGCACCACTGCCTCCCGGCATACACCTCGTGTGCATGTGTGTGTGAGTGTGTGTTCTGCCTCACTCCAGATCGGATTTAAGGGTCTATTTTACTTTTTCTCATCTAATTTTCAAAAAAAGGCATGAAACAGATATTATCGTCCCCATTTTGTAAGTGAGACAGCAGAGGCACAGAGAGCTTGCCCCACGTGTGCCTGCAGCCTGTGCCAAGGGGTGATATGAGCCCACGACTCTGTCTGCAAAACTCTCACAACTTCTACTATGTTGCACAGAGGCTTAGATTTACGCCAGACGTGGGGAAACGGCTCGTTAGTAAAGGAGCTTTTCATGAGTCAGAGGTGGGAAGTGTTTCAAGAACAGCAGCTCTCAGTGAAGAGTGCGCCCTGGAGATACCTCGGCCCCTTTCCAGCGCTGTCCCAGGCCGCCCTCTCCCTTCCCTACTCAAGCTTCGTATCCGCAGTCTGGGTGGGAATATGCAGGACTGCAGGAACACACATCTATCCTGGCCCCTGGCTGAAATTTCTTTCTTCAGTCTATACAGGAGGTCAGGAAGAGGGAGACGGAGAATACACCTCTGTAGACCTAGCTCTTACGTCTTTGGAAATGGGTGGGAGACCAGGCTGATCACAGCCAAAGCTGTCAGGAGAAATGACAGTAGAGGTGCTCTTGATGGGCCTCCACCTGACCCATTTGTTGGCTAGAGTAGCAAAAGCGCCACATTCACATTCAGTGAAATACCCTGGGCTCACAGACTGCTCAAGGGCACTGGGTATTCAAGGCTAGGGAGTGTTCAAGGCTATGGAGTGTTCATGGTTACTGAGTGTTCAAGGTTACTGAGTGTTCAAAGTTACTGTGTGTTCAAGGTTATTGAGTGTTCAAGGTTATTGAGTGTTCAAGGTTACTGTGTGTTCAAGGTTACTGGATGTTCAAGGTTTCTGGGTGTTCAAGGTTACTGGATGTTCAAGGTTTCTGGGTGTTCAAGGTTACTGGATGTTCAAGGTTATTGAGTGTTCAAGGTTACTGAGTGTTCAAGGTTAGGGAGAGTTTAAGGCTATGGAATGTTCAAGGTTACTGTGTGTTCAAGGTTATTTAGTGTTCAAGTTACTGGGTGTTCAAGGTTACTGAGTCTTCAAGGTTACTGAGTGCTCAAGGTTAGAGAGTGTTCAAGGCTATTGAATGTCCAAGGTTACAGTGTGTTCAAGGTTACAGTGTGTTCAAGGTTACTGTGTGCTCAAGATTACTGGATGTTCAAGGTTACTCAGTGTTCAAGGTTACTGAGTGTTCAAGGTTAGGAAGTGTTCAAGGCTATTGAATGTTCAAGGTTACAGTGTGTTCAAGGTTACAGTGTGTTCAAGGTTACTGTGTGCTCAAGGTTACTGGATGTTCAAGGTTACTGAGTGTTTAAGGTTACTGAGTTCAAGGTTAGGGAGTGTTCAAGGCTATTGAATGTTCAAGGCTACTCTGTGTTCAAGGTTATTGAGTGTTCAAGGTTATTGAGTGTTCAAGGTTACTGGGTGTTCAAGGTTACTGGGTATTCAAGGTTATTGAGTGTTCATGGTTACTGAGTGTTCAAGGTTTGGGAGTGTTCAAGGCTATTGAATATTCAAGGTTACTGTGTGTTCAAGGTTACAGTATGTTCAAGGTTACTGTGTGTTCAAGGTTATTAAGTGTTCGAGGTTACTGTGTGTTGAAGGCTATTGGGTGTTCAAGGTTACTGTGAGTTCAAGGTTACTGAGTGTTCAAGGTTACTGAGTGCTGAAGTTTACTGTGTGTTAAAAGTTACTGGGAATTCAGGATTACTGAATATTCAGGGTTATAGAGTATTCAAGATTAGTGAGTGTTCAAGTTTACTGAATGTTCAAAGTTATTCAGTGTTCAGGCTTACTGAATATTCAAGATTACTGGGTGTTCAGTTACTGAGTGTTCAAGGTTACTGAATGTTCAAGATTATTATGAGATCAAGTTACTGGATACTCAAGGTTTCTGAGTGTGCAAGGTTACTAGGGGTTGAAAGTACTGGGTGTTCAAGTTATTGGGTATTGAAGGCTACTGAATGTCTGAGGTTACAGAGTGTTCAAGGTTACTTTGTGCTCAAGGTTACTGAAGGTTCAAGGTTACTGAATGTTCAAGGTTACAGAATGATCAAGATTACTGTATATTTGAATTACCGGATGTTAAAGGTTACTAAATGTTCAGAGTTACCAGATGTTGAAGGTTACTGAGTGTTCAAGGTCATTGAATGTTCAAGGTTACTGAGTGCCCAAGTTTACTGGTTGCTCAAGGTTACTGAATGTTCAAGGTTATTCAGTGTTCAAGGTTAATGAACATTCAAGGTTACTAAGTGTTCAAGGTTTCTGAAGGTTCAAGTTTCCTGGTGCTCAAGATTACTGTGCGTTCAAGGTTACTATGTGCTCATGTTTCCTGGGTGCTCAAGGCTAATGTGTATTCCAGGTTACTGGGTACTCAAGGTTACTGTGTGTTCAATGTTACTATATTTTAAAGGTTACTGAGTGTTCAAGGTCATTCAGTGTTTAAGATTATTGAATGTTCAGGGTTACCATATATTCAAGATTATTATTGTATATTCAAGGTTAGTAAATGTTCAAGGTTACTGAATGATCAAGATTACTGTGTGAACTAGTTACTGGGTGTTCCAAGTTACTGAGTGTTCAAGGTTACTAAATATTGAAGGTTACTGGGTGTTGAAGATCACTGAGTATTAAAGGTTATTGGTATTCAAGGTTACTGAGTTTTCAGGGTTAGTGAATATTCCAGATTACTGAGTGTTCAAGATTATTGAGTGTTCAAGTTTACTGAATACTCACAGTTATTGAGTATTCAAGGCTACTCAGTGTTCAAGGTTACTGAATGAACCGTGTGTTCAAGGTTACTGAGTGATTAAGAGTACTGTGTGTTCAAGGTTACGGAGAATCAGGATTACTGACTGCTCAAGTTTATTGAATATTCAAGGTTATTGAATGTGTTACTGAATGTTGAAGTTTACTGAGTGTTCAAGGTTACTGAATAGTCAAGATTACTGTGTAATCAAGTTACTGAGTGTTCAAGGTTACTGAGAATTCAAGATTATTGAATGTTTAAGGCTGCTGATTGTTCAAGGTTGTTGAGTGTTCACAGTTTCTGGATGTCAAGGTAACTGTGTGTTCAAGGTTACTGATTGTTCAAGATTATTGAGTGTTCAAGGTTACTGTATGTTCAAAATTATTGAGTGTTTAAGGCTATTAAATGTTCAAGGTTACCGAGGTTTTAGGATTACTGAATGTTCAAGGTTACTGAATGTTCAAGGTTACTGAGTGCTCAGGGTTACTGTGTGTTCAAGATTATTGAGTGTTCAATGTTACTGAATGTTTAAGGTTATTGAGTATTCAAGATGATTGAGTGTTCAATGTTACTGAATGTTTAAGGTTGCTAAGTGTTCAAGGTTACTGTATGTTCAAGGTTACTGAGTATTCAGGGTTACTGTGTGTTCAAGGTTACTGTGTGTGCAAGTTTACTGAGTGTTCAGGGTTACTGAATACTCAGGGTTACTGAGTGTTCAGGGTTACTGAGTGCTCATGGTTACTGTGTGTTCATGGTTACTGTGTGTTCAAGATTATTGAGTGTTCAATGTTACTGAATGCTTAAGGTTACTGTGTGTTCGAGGTTACTGAGTGCTCAGGGATACTGAGTGTTCAGGGTTACTGGGTGTTCAAGGTTACTGAATGTTCAAGGTTACTGGGTATTCAAGGTTACTGAGTGCTTAAGGCTACTGAGTATTCAAGTTACTGAGTATTCAGGTTACAGAGTATTCAAGGTTATTGAGTGTTCATGGTTACTGGGTGTTCAAAGTTACTGAGAATTCAAAGTGACTGAGTGTTCAGGGTTACTGAGTGTTCAGGGTTTAGTTCACTCTTTAGAACCCTTGTACTCTCTACTTCCATTACTTGAGTACATGCCCACTGAGAGCCAATTATTCTCACTCCGTGAGACTTAGTACATGATGGCCAAAACATGGCACCTGCCTTGGCATGCTGAACACTTTAAATGAAGGACATTGGCAGGGCTTTAGAAGCAATTTCTCACTGACTTCCCCTCCTCTCCTGTCTCCCATCCCCTTTTCCCCCTAGAATTGAGTCATAGAAATAGAATTCCTCTTCTCCAAGATAAACCTTAGAAACTAGAAGCCCTCCCTGCTAAAGCAATCTATACACCTAGAAAGGTGACCCTTATCCTTGCTCCTTGAAGGTCTTTTCTCGAGGGGTCCTGCCCCATATTTGGGAAGAAGAAATTCTGCACAGAGAGGCCAGGTAGAATCTGGACCAACAGGCCATGCAGGGTTCCCCCTCAGCCTGTCATCATAAGATCATGGACTTTTGTCCAATCCTGTTTTTACATCGGCTGTCCACTCTTCATCAGACCTAAGCATAGATACAGTTCTCCCTGGGAACTTTGGGTCTTCATTTCTAAGGCTCCTGTGTCATGGAAACCTTCGATTAAATACATTGGTTGTGCTTTTTCCCTTGTTAAACCATCTTTTGTGGTGGGAGTGTCCGTAGCGATCCCTATGATGGGTGAGGGAACTCTGGTTCCCAAACCTGTTATGTCAGCAGCTCACGTCAAGTGGATGCAACACACAGGAGAAAAATTGGAATTCTTCAAAAAGACTGGTAATGAAAAGTCACTGCAAATGATTGTTGTTAAATGGGTGTGAATGAGGCAAAAGAAAATATCAGGAAAACAGTCTTAAAAATCCAGAAAGCCTTCAGATTACTTCACATGTATCTTGAAATTATTTCTGTTTTAAAGAACCCCAAACTGATCATCATGGATGAGGTATCATGAGTGTGATTATGTGAAAGAAGCAGAGTTCCGATCCACAGACCACCTGGAATCAAATGCCTTGGCTCTATGTCCAGAACTGGTGAATGAGTGTGCATTTAGAAATTGCAAGTTAAAACACAGCACCTAAGGATCTAAGTTGATTCCCAAACAACTATTGGCCCCAATCTTAATTGTCTAAGAGGGATTTTTCTTGGCTCTGGTGAGTATAGAGAAATCCATAGAAAATTCATTTGCATTTTTTCTTCTTTTTAAAGGAAGGAACACTGATTATCCAGGCAGAAAATCAAGTGAGAGAAAACTTCCAATCAAGAATAGTGACCCTGAGAATCCTGAATTTCTTCTTTCTGTTTCTCTGAATTTTGGATTAGGTCCATGCAAACTACCTCCTCCTTCAGCACCTGCTGAACTTCCTTCCTCAGGGGTGGGGCTACCAGAGGGACACAGCTGAATTTTGGGCAGGGGAAGCAAGAGGAGAGAGTTTGGTGGGTGTGGCATTCCTGAAATCATTTAGAATTACAGAGGAGACCACAAGAGGAATCCCAACAGGGCCTCCCACTCCACAGACTTGCCAGACAACCTTTCTGGTGGGGCGAGTGGTGGGTTTTTCCCAACTAAGGTCCCAGGTGATCATTTTGCTGTTCCAACTCTTTCTGTAAGCAGGTGTGGGCACTTCACCCAGAAGAGCTGGTGGGAATCTGGAATTTGGTTTCCTAACCCTTCCTTCTTTCCAGGGACTTTTTAGTACCATCTGTTCTTTTCAAATACAATATTTTCTTTCAAGCCAAATCAATGTAGTAGGTTGTTTTTAGCTGTTGTTGTTGTTGTTTTAATTCCCATGGGGAAGGATTAAGACCCTTAGATCCTCCCAGGGCAACACTCACACCTGCAAGGCAGGCTTGACTAATGGCATTTGGGATTTGGAATTCAGGCTTCAATGGTGTTGGCCACTTGGGAGCCTTCCAGAACACAGCAGGCGGAAGTACCTGAGGGCCCTGAGACTGTGCCAGTGGTGTGTCCTCCAGGAGCCTACTCTTATGGCATTGGAGGGTCAGCTCAAATCATGACCTGGGAATGTGAAGGGGACTGAGCCCACACTGCAGGCAGAGGCATGAGAAACAGGCCTGAGAGATATGAGCAGGGACCAGCCTTCTCCCCTCCACTCTGCCCGCTCCAGTTTCTCTCTTCCCAGAGCCCTCCCTTGGCAGGGGCCTGAGGAGGCATGAGGGAGCCCAGGACGACTCTGAGCTGGGAGTGTCCTTCTCCTTGGCATTTCCACATGGGGGACAATAAACACAGCTCTTGCTGGACAGGGATGGTGCATGCCATGCGTCTTCCCACTCTGCAGGTGAAAACAGGCATGGGAAGCAGAACCCATCATCTTAGGTAGGAAAGAACACGGACACGGATCCCCCAGCAGCTGGTGCTGATCCTTGAAGCCCTGGGCTTGGTGTGGCCAGGCTGGAGCCACATCGAGTCCTGGGTCATGGAACCCTCTGGTTCAAGTGCATCTTCTTATTGAAAAGGCCTCACTGCCTGTCTTCCTTATTATGAAACCTTTTGAGCACGCACAAGGACTCCTGCCAGTCAGATAGTAAGTATCAGAAAGATGCAGTAGCTTATTTTAAGTAAGAACATACAAGAACCTGTGTTATACCCGCACGCCCTGCAGTGCCTGCATGCTGCTTGTTGACCTACTGGAGTGACCTGTGGTCATGTGGTCCCTGCTCTTGAGTGGTGAAGACCCTCCCTGCTTTGGCCTTGCCCACTTGCGGCCCCAGTGCAGGCAGACCCTTGTGTCCCTGTGCAGGGCTGCTGACTGAGTGCCTGGGACCCTCCTCATCAAGGCTGGAGTTTCATTCCCTCTGGCTGCCTCTACCCAAGAGCAGGACTTCGGTTACGGCACTGGAGTCCCCAAGTCCTGGACCTCCCTGTGTCCCCCGAGCCCCTCTGATGAAGGGTCCCTTCCCAGCCAAGCTCAATCCCTCACCCAGCCGCTGTCTCCTGCTAGACGCAGGTGTTTAGGGCCTGAGAGTCCACCTCTCAGCACTTAGTGACTGGAGAGTCCTTTATGTCTCCCATGTAAAGTGCTGTCCCCAGGTGCAAAGCACTCGGTGACATCCCAGAGGTGGTGTCTCTAGCAACTCCCAACCCCAGCTCCTGCCTTAGCCGCCTTCACGATGCCTGATCCTCTGGGTCTTTGAGGAGCCAGTGACAGCTGCCCTACTCTCCCCCCAGGACGTGCCGCCATTCCTGTGCCGCTCTGTGCTTGGTGGTGACAGGGCCTCTCTTTCCAACACACCACAGCCCCTTGATCGCATCTGCTTTACCTTCTGAACGTGCCACAGGCTCCCTAGAGCTCAGCAGCCCCCGGCCCTCCCACCCGATTCCCAGCGTCAGAGTCCTTGGAGCCACTTCCTATGGAAGATTCCCAGCACGCACCTGCCTGTCCATGGAACTGCATAGCTCTCAAAACAAGCACGGCAGGCGTTCCTTTGGGGGCGAGGGGGCAGGAGAGGGGGTGGATGGGCATGAGCCCTAAACTCAGGAGGCTTCCAGAGGGGAGATGCCTTTCCCCAAACCCTGAGGTTCCAGGGTGGGACAGCCTGCCAGGCCTGGCGTCTCCCGCCAGGCTGTTCTCCATCAGGAGGTAACAGATCGGCTGATGTTCAGACCGGCTGAGTCCCGGGGGCTGCGGTGTGGGATAATTGAAGTCTCTTCACAGAGGAGCCTGAGAGGACGATTAAAAGGGATTGCCGTGATCGGGCCCAGAGGTAACATTTCAGACCTGGCCCATAAATCCCGGTCTGACATGAAATTTAAAGCTCCCCGATGGCCTTAAATGCCATATTAAAAGGATTTTAATATTAAGAAGTAGAAATAATGAATAATAATCAGGGTATTGTTTCTGGGAGCCGGGGCAGCTCAGAGGGCTGGGCTGGCGGGACCGCGGGTGAGCGTGAGGTTGTTCTACATCCTGTCCTTCACAAGAGATCGGCGAGGGAGGGCGGGCGCATTGGCAGGGGTGCAGTGGCAGCCCGGCAGCGCCAGCCCCAGGAACCCAGCCCCTACTCCGCTGAAAGCCAGAGGCGGGCACACGACTGCGGGCTGGAGTTTGTGGGCTGGGGGAACTCCGGCCTCCCACGAGCCTTGCAGAGAAGTTCCCTGCAGCCCTGGGCCCTCTGGGTACGTGTCTCCCTATGAGCAGATGCTCGTGCACAGAGAAGCGCGAGGCCCAGAGGAGGAACACCGGGCTGACAGTCTCGGGCCGGTACCCCAGAGCCCGCCTCTTCCTGGCTGGCTTTAGGGGAGCCCTGGCACCTCTTCCCCATAGTTTCTTTGTTCCATCGCCTCCTCCATCGGATTGCAGGAAGGATTAGATGGCAGAGCAATGGAAGTGTGCTCTGAATCTACACCCCAATCGGTTTCTGCCCCAATGCTCACTTGGACAGGGTCATTCTCTTTTGAGCTTAAGTCTGTTTCCTTAAAATCTGGCTACCAAAGGACAGGTAGACAACTCTCAAGGCTTCTCTCCACTCCTGGACATAGGAGGACGGGGTCCCTCGTGCTGGGCTGGCTGCTGCGGGGATGCGAGGGCCGGTGTCCCTGGGGGCTGGGCCCGGTGAGTGCAGCCTTGAGTCATCTCCCATCTCCTGGCAGGCCCAACACTGTGGCTCTGCGGCCCCCTGTGATCATCCTGCATCCCGCCTCCTCCCTACCCTCGTCACCCCCACTCCCCTTTCCAACTGTCAAGCCGGACTTCCTAGGTCCCATAGGCTCAAGACAGCTGGCTGTTTTGCACCTGGGGAGCACGGTACTTCCTGCAGCAGACTTGAACTGCATGGATGCCAGGATTTAGTCTGTCATCTGCGGTGCTAGCTTTGCTCCCAAGCTGTAGTCACCAGCGGCACAGGCAGCCTAGGAAATGGGATGATGATCACATGGCTTCTGGCACTGTTCCTGGAATGCGGAAGGTGCTGGGTAAACGTCAGGTTCCCTCCCTGCCACCATCTCAGTCATGTGTCATGGGCATGGAAGACCCACGCAGAGTCCTCTGGTGTTGACACCCGAGATGCCTTTCAGACGGACAAGGCTCACAACGCCTCTTTGGATAAAGGTGTTTGACTTGCCACAGAGTCACCCATCAGGACATCGAGGAAACATTGTCCAACGGGCTGCCCAAGTCACAATACTCTGTTCCTGTCCCAGTGCCCTCTCCCATGGAGCTCACCACCCTCATGAAGGTGTTTTCGAAGAACTTCTTCTAGGTGAGCCTGGGTTGACTCTTTTGTGTGTGTGTGTGGGTGGCAGTCTCACTCAGTCACCCAGGCTGGAATACAGTAGCACAATCATGGCTCACCGCAGCCTCGACCTCCTGAGCTCAGGCAATCCTTCCACCTCAGCCTCCTGAGTAGCCAGGACTACAGGCACATGTCACCATGCTTGGTTTATTGTTTTATTTTTTGTAGAGACAAGGTCTTGCTCTGACCAGCCTAGGCTGGTCTCAAACTCCTGGGCTCAAGCGATCTTCCCACCTTGGCCTTCCAAAGTGCTGGGATTTACAAGCGTAAGTCACCACACCTGGCCTGGGTTGGCTCCTGAATCACCCTATTCTCTTTTAAAGGTTCCAAAGCCACTTCTTCAGCAACTGTTCAGAACGTTATGAGGTTTAATATTTTTAAATTAAAAAAAATTTGATTGACTTCCGCAGTAAACATGACCCTAAAAATATAGCACTGAGATCCTTGAGTTGAAATCTAAAAATAAAACTGTCTATAAAAGGAGCTCTGGTCCTCTCATTGTGATTAAACTAGCCTAGATTCCTCTCAGGGAACATGTAAATATTTACTCAAAGTGAGCACCTTTCAGTGATTCTGGGTTGGTACTAAAATGACTTTTAAACAACAATGAACAAGGCCATCCAACATGTGGAGAAGCTCACGTCAATGGGCAAAGACAAAGACGAGAATTCTAACCTCAGGGAGATTTCAGTCATGAAGTCTGAACTATAGTATGAAATAGAAAACAAATAAGCCCAAAGCACCTACCCATGATGCCACTGAATTCAACCAACATTTATTGAATGTCATGTGTGCTGGAGAGGTCGTGGGACTGGGCAGAGACGAGGAGACAGGCCCTGCCCTGCAGGTCCTTGTGTTCTAGAGTGAAAGGATGAAATGTCAAAATGGACCAATTGAATGAGATAATCTTAGCTAACGTGCAGTTATGTTGACACTGCCTGGACCTGTCATGCTTTCCTAGCAAACTACCTAGCTTGCCCTCTAATCAAGGACAGAACCAGTTTCCTGGGGGTAGCTATTGATAATTGTTTTATAACCCCCACCTCCGGTTTGTTTTGTATTAATTAGTTTT
>CAUYQG010074271.1:0-2500 GCA_963574415.1 Tarsius wallacei
TATATTACCATATTTTCCTTATCCCATCCTCCACTGATGAACACTTAGGTTGATTCCAAATCTTTGCTATTGTGAGTAGTGCTGTGATAAACATACAAGTGCAAGTATCTCTTTTATGTAGTGATATATACCCTGTGGTGGGATTGCTGGATTGAATGGTTGTTCTATTTTCTTTGCGAAATCTCCATAGTATTTTCCACAGAGGTTGTAGTAATTTACATACTCACCAACAGAGTATAAGTGCTCCCTTTTCTCTGCCTCCTTGCTAATGTTTACTGGTTTTAGACTTTCAATAATAGACATTCTGAATGGTATAGGATGGTACCTCACTGTGGTTTTAACTTGAATAACTCTGGTGAAGAGTGACGTTGAGCATTTTTTCATGTTGGTTGGCCACTTGTATTTCTTCCTTTGAAAAATGTTCTTTGTTCACTTTTTAATGGGGTTGTTTGTTTTTTTCTGGTTGAGCTGTTTGAGTTCCTTGTAGATTCTGAATATTAGTCCTACATTGGATGCATAGTTTGATGCACAATTTCCCATTCTGTAGATTGTCTGTTTGTTCTGTTGATTCTTTTGCTGTGCAAAAACTTCTTAGTTTAATCAAGTCATACTTGTCTATTTCTGTTTTTTTAGTTTCTGTTTTTGAGTACTTGGTCATAAATTCTTTGCCTACACCAAAGTCCAAAAGAGCATTTCTTAGGTTTTCTTCTAGGATTTTTATAGTTTCAGGTTTAGATTTTCAATCTATCTTGGGTTAATTTATATATATGATGAGAGGTTTGGATCCAGTTTTCCCAGGACCATTTATTGAAAAATGTATCATTTCCCCAGAGCATATTTTTGTTGACTTTGTCAAAGTTCAGTTGGTTGTAGGTATGTGGTTTTATTTCTGAATTCTCTATTTCATTCCAATGATCTAAGTGTCTGTTTTTATACCAGGACCATACTGTTTTGTTTACTATAGTCTCGTATTGTAATTTGTAATTGAAGTCAGGTAATGTGAGGCCGCCAGCTTTGTTCTTTTTGCATAGGATTGCTTTGGCTATTCAGGCTCTTTTTGGGTTGCATGTAAATTTTAGGATTGTTTTTTCTTATGATGTGAAAATGACATGAGTAATCTGATAGGGATCGTGTTGAATCTGTAGATTGCTTTGGGCAATATGTTCATTTCAACAATATTAATTCTCCCAATCCATGAGCATGGGGTGTTTTTACATTTGTCTGTGTTGTCTGCAATTTATTTTATCAGTGTTTTGTACAGATCTTTCACCTCCTTGGTTAAATATATTTCTAGACGTTCAGATTTTTTATGGCTATTGTAAATGGAATTGCCTTCTTGAATTGGCTTTTGACTAAATCCTTATTGGTGTATGAGGGTCTACTGATTTCTTCTTTTTTTTTTTTTAATCTTGTAAAATTTGTATTACAAGAAGTAAGTGTAAAGATAAAAGAACAGAAACACTAAGAATTTGGGGCCGGTCCACTTTTAATGACTGGCCCCAATTTGACTTTAAAGAAATCCCTGCCCACCATACTCTGGGTTTGAAGACCCAGATGAGACAGGCATGAGGATTTTATAATAATGCTACAATCAACTTTGGGCAGAGGAAAATTTTCAAAACGGACACCTCTGGCATTAGGAGTCCTGGGTCCTGGGTTCTTTTTTTCTTTTTTTTTAAATGTTTAACTTTTAATTTTTATTTTAAAGATGTGGGGTACACTGATTTCTGTACATTACTTTTGTATCCTGAAACTTTACTAAATACATTAATCAAATCTAAGAGTTTTTTGGTGAAGTCTTTAGGATTTTCTAGATAGAAGACCATATCAGCCCGGGTTAAACTGACTTCCTCTTTTCCAATTTGAACGCCTTTTAATTTCCTTCTCTTGCCTGATTACTCTGGTGAGGACTTCCAGCACTATGTTGAATAAGAGTAGTGAAAGTGGGAATCCTTTTCTTGTTCCCGTTTGTAAAGGGAATATTTTCAACTTTTCCCCATTAAGTATGATATTGTCTGTAGGTTTGTTGTATATGGCCTTTATAATGTTGAGGTAACCTAGGAAATTATTTGTGATCTAGAATTCTTTTCTGGCTAATTCTAGCTAAATTGTCTATTACATTTGAGAATATAATAAGATGCTTTCAGAAATGCAAGAGCTCACCAAGGATACACTGAGATATTGCAAGCTATAAATCCAGAAACCATGAAACCAACACTGGAAATAAGAGGATCTGAAACATTAAAATATGAGAAGTTATCATATGGAGGGGAAAAAGAGCAGTTAAAAGTATTGACAGTGATTGCCTTTGAAGAATAGAAATCACATATTTGTCACTTGTTACTACATGCATATATGTCTTTGACAAATTTGTTTTATAATGTTATTGGTAAACTTTTCCTCTCTAAATTTAAAAGTCCACATAGGTTTTCTTTAGCTGGTTACCAGCATTAGAATTGATGAAGATTTGATAGATTTGATTCAATAAACATCGTAACAG
>CAUYQG010074271.1:7500-34196 GCA_963574415.1 Tarsius wallacei
GTCCTTCAGGTGCATCGATGATGTCACAAACTACAGAATTTTCTTATCCTTAAAGGCTGAATAGTATTCCGTAGTGTATATGTACTGTGTTTTCTGTATCAGCTCATCTGATGATGGACACCTAGGTTGCTTCCATATCTTGACTGATGTGAATAATGCTGCAGTAAAGGTAGAAATGCAGACACCTCTTAGACATACTGATTTCAATTCCTTTGGATCTATATCTAGAAGTGGTATTGCTGTATCATATGATAATTCTATTTTTAGTTTTCTGAGGAAATTTCATACTGTTTTCCAAAATGGTTGTGTTCATTTACATTCCCACTACAGTGCATAGGTGTTCCTTTTCTCTACTCCCTTGCCAATTCTTGTTATAGTTGGGGTGAAAGTTTTTTATAATCATATTCAAATCATGGAGTACCAAAACCTTAGCTTTTAGAGCTTCTAGCAAATTGCAGTTATTAAAAACAAAATTTGCCAAAAGGAGCAGATTGAAATTGTCCTGTTAAAGAAAAGCAAGGAAAGAATGAAATGAATTAATTGGGTGCTCAAATATGTACAAAATTAATTTGAAGTTTTGTAATTTGTGCTTAATATTTTAACGGTGCAAAAAAAGACTTTTGATTGAGCTCCTATTTCCAATTGCATAAACTTATACACTGTAACAGAATGAAATGAAATTGAAAAGGCCTACAATTCTGCAGCATCTGCAACTAGCAGAATATTCAAAATTCATGAATAGAGAAAACTATTTGAGTTATTTTGTTTTACAAATATTTTTGTCAAGTAAAATACTCTGTATGAAGGCAAAGAAAACAATTGGGCTGAAATATTCTTTACATTTCAACAAGAAAGATATGAAGTTAAAATATGTTTTGTGAAATTTGCTCTCAGCCTACCTTGTACCTTGTTGAAAAGTAAACTGAGACACAATAAAATGTTAGAGTTTATTTGAGCAAACAGCAATTCATGATAGGGCAGCTCCAAACCAGAGTAGTTTAAACTCCACTAAGGGAATGCAAGGGAGGCTTTTATAGGATAAACAAGAAAGTTAAAAAAGAAGATATTTGAGTGATTACAGCAACACAATTGCCCTTTTGGTTTATCCCATTGGAAACTCTCTAGTTATATAAGTTTGTTGGCTGCTTCTGATTGGTTGAACTTAAGTTCTATTTTCCTTTATTAGGGCATTTACAAGAAATCGCTTGAGTTTCACTTATGTGTGCAAATCAAGCAAGGTTGAGTTTTGTATGAGGCCTGACTGGCTTTGCCTGATCAGGGATTCTTCGGGCATGGTCTGCATTTTAACTTATTTGAACAAACTCTGCACCTTTATGAATAGTATTTCTCATTTGAAAATGTTATGGTGTGCATACAGAGGAGAAACAGTTGATGATGGCAACAAATGCAGCTAATTTTTTGAAAAAGTTAAAAAGCATTTAGACCATACCGAAAGAATACCAGTGACACAGGTAGAGACAAATACTACTAAGAAACTGATTAAAGTAGTCAGACATGTGACAGGAATCAATACTCAGCTTATATCACTTTATGATGTTTAGCTAATTAATACAAAATACTTTAAAATTTTTTATTGCATACAGCTGCCATATTTTTAGAATTGTTTTGAAAATAGGTTTGAATAGAATGTTTTACTGTTCTACCTGTAAACTAAGACCTATTTGTTTATATGCACGCAAACACATAGACACATACGTAGACATTCACAAGATTTTAGTGATTTCTGTACCTCCTTCCACGCTTAGAAGTGTCCTGGTTTAGATGATACATTATACTGCCACCCTCTTCATTTACCCTTTAGACGGGGAAGAGGTGAAGTGGGCAGTGTGACTCTGTCCTCCCTACCCTCTTCAACGCGTCTTTTCTTATTTTTACAGTAAAACCCAGTACTGTGATTTTTCTCAAAAAAAAAAGCCGGTCTGGTGGCTCAGCCTGTAATCCCGCGCTTTGGGAGGCTGAGGTGAGTGGATTGCCTGAGCCCGCGGGTTCGAGACCCGCCTGGGCAGACGAAACCTCTTCTCTACAATAAATCAAAAAAATTAGCTGGGCGTGGTAGCGCGCACCTGTAGTGCCAGCTACTTGGAAGGCTGAGGCGGAAGGATCGATGGAGCCCAGCAGGTCGAGGCTGCGGTGGCCGGGAGCGGCCACTGCACTCCAGTCTGGGCGACTGAGTGAGACTCCAACTCAAAAAATAAAAAATAAAAATAAAATAAAATAATAAAATAAAATAAAAAATCATATAATCTAGCCATACAAATTAGACACCATGACATTTTTTCTTGTTTACTCCTGGGATTTATTTATTAATTTAGCTATAAAACCTACTATCATCTCTTAAATTCCTTACCTATTCTCTGATACACTTCCCACTCCACATTAGCTATGTGATTTTGGAAAAGTGGTCTTCCTGCTCCAAGTCTGGTTTCGTATCTAAAATGGAAATAAAAATAGCACTCAGTCTAATAAAGTAATTGTGAGGATGGATGGCATAAATATTTGAGAAGTGCAGAGTATCCTGCCAGGTGCAGAGCACTGAACACATGTTGTCTACTTTTGCTACACAATTCTAGTGTTCAACACCTCTCAGTGGGGGGTATTTTGAAAGCTTTCTAACTGGCCTTTCTGAGTCTACTTTCTTCTTATTTTAATCCATACTCTTCTATGTGGCTCGAATAATTGTACTTCAAACATAAATATAATCAGATATCTTCTTATTGCTTATAGCAGACCAAAATCTTTAGGCTGGTTCGAATAAACAAATGTTATTCAGAAGCTACATGTGACAGTCACAGAGCTGGTCACCAAGAATACAAAGGTGTCTGTGTCTCAGTTCTTGCCCTTAAACAGTATATGGAATAATGGGGGAGAAGAATCCATGTACAGATCATTCCATGTTCAATGGAAATGGTATATGTAAGGTGTAAAGGTTGGATGCAGGACTGGATGATCAAATGCATTAAGAGTTGGGGAGGAGATGAAAATATATATGGGGAAGATACATATTTCATCAAGACTTCAGCAGGGTCTTGATGGAAAAATATAGCTCGGACTCATTTTTGTAGGCTATGAGAAGCTACTGACGGCTATGAAGCAAAGGAGTGTCACGTTAAGATTTTCCTCTAGAAGAACATTCTTTGTCTTTGTAGAGGATGCATATGAGGGGGCCAGAAGAGTCAGAATGAAAGAAAGAATATAGAAGAAAAAACGAACAGGGAAAATGAGAGATGAGATGCCCTCTAGTCCTTAAGAGAGTAGACAGGGGCTGCCGAGGCAGGTCCTATGACAGATCTCATCCCTCTGTGTCTCTGTCTTTGTTACCGTCCAATCGTTCCCCCAAAATTCCACTTTTGTCAACCTCCTCTCTTGTTTGAGTGGGCTCCATACAACCTAAGCACAAAAGCTAAACCATACAAATAACTCATTCAGAAAGAACATTTGGAAGAAAGAACTTTATATGAAGAGCATTGAACACTTAGGCAGAATCCACATTTATTGAGCCATGTAGGCTAAACGGTGCTATAGAGATGTTGCTAGTAGGTGCTGTTATGATGCTCATTTGATGAGGAGAGGCAGAACCTGAAGCATAGAGGATACATTGCAAGTTAGTGATGGAGTTAGGAGTCCAACCCTGGCCAGCCAGGCTCCAGAACCTGTGCTCACACATCCCGGTTGACTGCTTCTGGTCACCTCGCCCTGCCTCTCTTCCTCACACTAATAAACCCTACCTCCCAGCTTCACTTGTTTCCAGAGCCTGCTATAGTGCTTTATTTCCCTGGAATTCTTTCTCCTAAGTTTTCTTAAATAAAGTTCTCCTCATCATTTAAGATGTAGCCCAAATATGAACCGCTCTTTCAACGTTGCTCTGTCCCTGCTTCTTATCCTAACACCCACCCACCACATTGAAGAATTACTCCCTGTAGGTTCCATGGGACCTCATATGTGCCTGCCTGTTTTCTGTATTTTCTTTGTCTGTTACTCTGTTTATTTCTTTCACTATATTTTTATCTGCTTTGAAGGGGAAGCTTAGCTTCTGGCACATAGTAGTTAAATGCATGGAATTAATAATTTTATCAACAAATAGTGAATAATGTGAATCAATAATGTGGGTGAATATTGGGGATATTAGTATCAAATAATCCTTTTCAGAAGAATGGAGGGGTTTTTTTTTTGATATGCAGTGAACTCTCAAATCGCAAGAAGAAAGGAACTGCAGAAATGCAAGCAGTGGTGATTTGAAGACATTTCTTTTATTCCTTGCTCCCTTTTTTCTAAGATATTATTCTCCTACTGCAATGAATGGACTAAGGTGATTGTTATGAACTGCATGTTTGTGTCCTCCCTAAATTCATATGTTGAAACCCTGGCTCCCAGTGTGATGGCATTCAGAAGTGAAGTCATTGCCGAGTGATTAGGTCATGAGGGTGGATCCCTCATGATGGGGTTAGTGCCCTTATGAAAGGGACCCCAGAGAGCTCGCTCTTCCTCATTCTGCCATGTTAGGATACAATAAGAAGTGAGCACTTTGCAACCTTACTGGAACCCAGTCATGCTGGCTCCTTGACCTTGGACTTGTAGCCTTCAAAACTGAAAATTAAATAATTTTACTCTTCAGCCACCTGGTCTTTGGTCATTTGTTTCAGTAGTCCAAAATGACTAAGACAATAATCTGTTCATGATTGCATACATGTAGGATGACTTTTTGTTCCTCTGATTTGCTTCAAAAACACACAGGAGATGGAAGGTACCTATCACCCCCTCCTGCAGCTCACCGATTGTGTCAACATTTCAGCATTTATCCTTCTTGTCTTCTGGGCTGCACAATGGCTCTCATCCCTACTCCTCTCCTGCTGCCTGGTGACATCTGTGTCCCAACCTTCGTCTCTCCTGGGCTGCAATGTCTTGCGTGTGGTACCTTGAGCTGTTCAATACAATATTGACAAAGGGAGCGGCATGGGGCGCTGGTCTTTTCCCAGAACATATCCTCATTTAAAACCTGTGTTCTCCTAGGCCAAGACGGTGGCTGGAGGCACAAAAGCACTCACTAAATATTTCTAACTAAAGCACTGTGAATAAAGCACTATTCTTGTATATCTGTGTGTGCACACGTACAAGAGCTGTGAGTATGCTTTTGTTTTGTGGCCTTAAATTGTTCTTCTTTCTTGCTAATGAGCAATAGGATATTCTCACAGACCTGGTAACCAAGATAATGATGGAAATGCTTTCTGTTCTTTTGCTTTATAAAAGAAGTAGTGTCGTGGGTATAAAAAGAATTTTGTTTTTGGTTTGTTTGGAGTTGTCATTTTAGCATCCTGTCCTCATTCTTGCCAGTGCCTGTCAGGGCCCAGTCCTTGTTTATTCTCTTACAATAAAGAACCGAGATCTCATTACCAAGGAAAATAAGCCCGTGAGGCAAGACAAGCCAAGACATTTGCAAAGATTAACCAAGACCCCAGGAGCACGTCATGCTTGTATGTGGTAGCGATTGGTCGATGTATTAGAAACAAAACAGACTTGGAAACCAAAGAGCGTGGTTGAGGGAATGACTATAGAGAAATCTAGAAAGATCTTAGGTTTCTCTGTGATAGATGAAATGATATACCCACTTCCTCATAAAATCAAAAGTTATGTTTCTCAAGCTACATTTCCTTATAGACAAAGCATGGTTCGCCTCAGTACCACAGGACTGTTAATTGACAGAAAAACAAGTGGGCAGCATGTGGCAGAGAGGATATTGGAAAAAATGGAAGAGGAAGGCGCAATACAGATAGACTCAAAATCCCACATATGTTTTGCACATTATACCGTAAGCCTTGTCAGATGTTTAACATGTATGTGGAAGCAAAATACCTGTGCCCTTAAAATATGTCATATCATAATAGGAACTATGGATGTGTATGTACAAGGTGGAGGACAGGGGTCTACATTGGGGAAAGCCAAAGCTAGGTGAGATCTACTGTGGTGAGGTACATAAAACAGTGATTATTTTTATCAATATACTACTAGAGAGTAATTTAAACAACAAAAATATAGTCTCTAGCTTACACTTTCTAGAAAATGATTAAAGACAGATTATTTTCCTTGAGTGATATATATTATTTTATATAGTTAATCTATTTTGAATAGATCGGACCACAAGAGCTCGTCAGTCACTGAAAATATGCTAGATAGACAACATGAATTTAAAAGCAGTTTTTAAAAGTAAAAGAACAATTCAATCATAAAGCATAAGCATTCCTCTCTCTCCAAGAACCATTCAGCAGCTGTCCAAGATGAAGTTGCACCCAATTTTAAACAAATCAGACTCTAACAGAAGCAGCCCTTGGATAACCTAGCCAAGCATCCTGGCCCAGCTTCAAGATATCTATTGGCAAATGGACAGTGAGTATTTACAGTGGCACTGAGCAAATCGACCTTTCCCTGAGCACATCCAAGTTCACAAGGCTGCGTTTTTGAACATGTTGCTTTGAGTTCCCTCTTTTCCCTAGCAAACTTCTTTCAAGATCTAAGCCAAATTTCATAGTTTATAAAGCCTTCTTCTACTATCTTTGTAGATTCCATCACCCTCTTTTTGTGCACTGATAAACATTTGTTAATACCCTGTTTAAAAAAAAATCTCATAAATTCCCTCACTACTCTGAGCACTGATTGAAGAACAGAGATGGAGATTTTTTTCATATTTGATATCCTCAGCCTTTAGCCTTGTGCCTGGCAAGAAGGAACTGTTTAGGAGTTAATTACTCAGTAACTAGTATGATCTATGTTTTTGACATCTCATTTGCTTTGACAACCAAGATGAGACCGTGCAACCTAGACCTGGACAGTTTAAGTCAATGTAGCACAAATGGGCGTGAGATAAGGCAAGTTTGTCTTGGGAACATTGAGAATGATACTGCTCTGTTATTAACGTATCTACGTCTCTTTATTTTCCTTCAAAGATGTTATATTCTTTATGATGAATCATGGTTTGAAAAAATGTCTGAATACAATGCAGATATGCAGAGCATATCATTTTGGAAAACTATCTCGAATCTTCCTCAAAAAGTTACAAATTATGCTTTTTCTTATTCTTAGATCATACAATTAAGTGTAAAATGGACTGGAAGCCTTTTCCCTATAGTTAGAGTCTAGAAAGGAAGGGAAACTGCCCGAGTATTTGCATTTCCATAGCATATTATCTTGGCTTTTCTGACACACAAATCATATGGCCTTCATGTTGTGAGTACTTAAAAAGACAAGGGAAAGATGTGTGGCTATTATTCATTTAACTTTATAAATATGGAGAATCAAGAAGGTAGTTTGGGGCCTGCAGTACAGTTTTAGTCTGAAATTAGGAAAGAATGATGTTAGTATTTAGAGTATTCGGCAATCTTATTAGACAATTGAGTCCTAAAACATCATCTTGGACATCGAATCTATGAGAAAAACTACTTACATTAAAAAATTGAGTCTGTTCTTCGTATATGGCAATTGATTTATGAAGAAATGAACACGTGAAAAACAAATTACTAAAAACTTACTTTTTATCATGATTGTTTCCCATACTTCCCTACTAATCCTCATTTTAGCCAAAGCTGCTGCTTTCATCTCTGTGAAGTTAATTTGGAATCTAAACGATTAAATTTTTAATTTTAATTGTTTTACTTTTAATTTTAACTTTAAATTTTTTTAGAAGACCCACCTTATCCCTGTTTCTAGACTTTTCACTCCCGCCCCCCCATACATAAACACAAATACATTGCATCTTAGTTGACTGACATAGGAATTAGGTAACATTTTAAAGTTTCATTTACAGGTAGATTGTTCTAAAACATTTTAGAGAAATTCACATACTCATGGTCGTCTTTTGCTATGGTGCCATGTCTTACAAAAATTTGCGTAAATTTGTTTGGTTTACTCTTTTCAGATACATCCAAAAGTTACAGAAAGCAGTCTTTTTCATTGTGGCTGGAAATGCGAGGGAGTCCGAGGGTGGAGAAGTGGAAGAGGGGCGGTCTCCTGTCATCCCAGGTGTGATGACCTCTGGGCTTCTCTTTGCCGAATCGCTCCTGAGTGGCACAGACACACCAGCCGATTATACGTAATCATATTTGAAGTGCTTTAATAAGAAACGCATTTGCTGTTTCTGGTTCTGGCTGTTTTGTACCAGTTGGACTTACTTTTGGGTTATTGAAAGCAAATTCTCTCTGGAACTGCTCTTTAGATATCATTAATAGGACATGTTGAATTTTTCTGCTGGCTCATTGCCACCACTACATTCATTTTTAGTAGAAAGAGGACACCATGAGCCCTGTCTCTGCATACAAGTGGCATGACGCCATTTGACACTTGATGTCTGCGACGGCTCTAGCACCCCAGCTCCAGATGTTTGGTCTGTGTTCTCCTAAGACAGTTTCAAGTTTAACAAATCGTTATTTTTAGGAACCATAAAAGTCAATTTGATGAGCAGTTGAACTGTCGAGGTGAAAAATGATGAATAATAACTCATTTGCACTAAGTCCTGTAGGATGCATATAGATGGGGGGGAAAGCATATTTAGACCTTTTATAAGTAGTAATAGAAGAAGGGAGTTCCCTCTTGGTTTTATATCAACTCCATCTCTGTTGGCTATCATTTCTGTCAGTGATCAGTTCTATAGCAGAAAAAACGTAGACATTTTATTTGATTTGGGCAAAAATAGAAGTCATGAAAAACAAACCAAAACTGTGGTGAAGAGCATACTGGAAACCAGGGTGGGGATATCAAGTTGTTCAGGTGTCAGGATATTCGAAATTGAATAAAAATGAATAAAGTCAAGCAGAGCACAAAGTTTAGGAAGACAAATTCCAGTGTTCAAAGCAACATAAGAAAAAGGAATTTGTGTGTGTGTGTGTGTGTGTGTGTCTGTGTGTGTGTGTGCGCGCGCACGCATGCGTGCTTGGGCATATTTCAATACATTACTGCAGAACAAAATAAACCATCAGTCTGATTTGTTTGGGGTAAAATGTCAAATTGTATAATTTACCTTCATTTCAGGGAATTCATCCTCTTATCCTGTGCTTTTCTGAAGATGCTTTCCCTAAAGATGGATTCATGTAAAATATCTTTAAAAATATTTTAAAGAGAATTCTACACAATTTTGAAATTTTATTCATCTTTATTTCTTTTAAATCATCTTTATTTCCTTTGCTTTAGTTTGTGGCATTATAACTTAGAAAATCCTTGTGTTATGATAGACTTTATTTAGCAAGTAACTTAAAGACAACTTCATTGATTTAATTTTAAAAATCACTGATATAAAAAAATAGTTCTCTTGTTTCCCTCTAAAGATTATTTGGCAATTCCCAGAGACATTTTTCTATTTAGGGGAAGAAATATTAAGTCTGACATGCTTTTTTTGGGCACCTTGTATAGCTGCAGGCTGACCAAGCAAGTAGACCAGGCCACAGATTAGAATGCATGAGCTTTGCCTTGGAATCACTCGTGTAGAATTCTGTTTGTGTGTACAGCTTAGCAACTGTAATGAAGGTCATCTATAACAAATTCAGTTATTATCTCAAGGTCTTATAAAAATTCTGCCTTCTTGATGAAGCACTTTCCATGTCCTGGACATTCTGAACATCTTTGACTAACTTCCTGTGTTATCTTTCCTTTGTCACCTTCTACCAATGCTGAACATCCCTTTAGTTGAACTCTGAAGAATTCCATGGTGCTAGCATGGAATAGCCTAGTATAGAGCCTAAGTCATGGTAGGGACTCAACAAATATGTAGCGGGAACACGTATATTTAATTTAAGACATAGCAAAAACAAATACATTTAAAATTTTCCAATTATGCTGGCCCCATAATGAATCACGTTGAGAACAAGAAATGAGTACATCGAGAAATTTTTGTGAGTGTGACAGTTGATGAGAGATAGAGGATCACTCATCTTCTGAAAGAGTATCTTATAATGTCTTATAATGACTCCCAACCCCCGCGGACACACTTTGGATGCCACTGTCTCCCATCACCCCCAAATAGGACTGTCTAGTTGCAGGTAAACAAGCTAGAGCTCTAGCTGATTCTGCATTATGGTGAGTTGTATAATTATTTCATCATATATTACAATGTAATAATAATAATAGAAATAAAGTGTGCAATAAATGTAATGCACTAGAATCAATCAGAGACATCCCCCCACTCCAGTCCACGGAAAAATTGTCTTCCACAAGACCAGTTTCTGCCCAATAACACTGGGGACTGATGCAGTAAGGAAGATTTTGCTGATGGCCATGTCTAACTAAACAGGAAAAGCCATGTGAGGTGTTTCATTGGGCTCCACTATTAGTATCTATTATGGTTATCTTGAAGGGTATTTTAATTATACATAATTCCCCTTGACACATCAACTAAAACATAAGATTGGTTCAAAGATTACTTTGCAGCAAACTGTTTCACAGAGGTTTGCATTTTTCCACGGGAACCCTGGCATATTTTTCAGGTATTGGTGGTTTCAACTCTGCTTTCTCTTTTGCTCAAAATGAAATGTAATTCTGAAGTTGGGAAGATAAAGTATCTATGGAATGGCAGTTATTGCATAAAATGCATCATGGTAGCATTTTAAGGTTGGTCTCACACAGCAAAATATTTTGGTTATTCACCATTCCAAATTGATGGTCTACACAAAGCAACACATCTTGACACAAAATGAGATATTGTGTCTAGCCACATTGAGATTGCAGTGTTTTACGAATTAGTCATGCTTAAGAGCGCCAGCAGTTGGGTCTGAGACATTGCACTGTGAGTAGGCAGAACATGAGGCTTTCATCGAAGCTTTGAATGACCAAATGAAAACTTCAATATCACTTAGCTTCTCCTTGCTTTGGTTTTTCCAGGGCTTAAGATTCTTGGTTTGTTGTTATCGCTGGTATGCTCTATGGAGAAGGGAAGACATATGAGATTGGACAGAGCCGAGCTTTCTTCACCAGCCTATATTTTGTCTGTCTTACTGTGTTTGACCTTCAGAATGAAAATTTGCTCATTTTTAACCTCAATAAATCTCCTGAAATTTGAATTTCAAAATTTGATGTTGAATAAAGACATAATTTTTCAAGGTTATCAGTTTTTAGCCTGATACACACCAAAATATTTAGACTGTTCTGAAGTTTTTATTAAGAATTCTGGAATGACATTTAAGTTATGTATAACTATAAATGAAAAATTTTAAAATTAAGTTGATAAAAAATATTAAATGACACATAAATACATAAATATATCAAAACAAGTAACTTACATAATTAAAATTTGTTCTCTTTCCATACACGTGTGTGTGAGAGAGAAAGCAAGAGAAAGAGCGAGCTGTAGAGAGAGATGGGGAGAGAAATCCTTTAATGTGTATTTATAATAACTAATAACATTCTCTTACCTCACAACAGAATACATATCATAATCCAAAGATTAAAATGAATACAGACAATTGTCTAATTTACAGACTACTAAATATGTTTAAATTTATTTTATTTATTTTTACTTGTTCTTACACAAAAGACGGTATACTATACATGTTCTTTTCTACTTGGATTTACTCACTCTGTGTTCAGAAAGTGAGCCCCCATTTTTTAGACACTGTATAGTACACAGTGTGTAGTTTCATCATGGCTTTCCTGGGTATGAGCATTCTTAGTTTATTCCCAATGTTTTGCAGTAGCCAGCAATGCTGAAATTAATAATCATTTGCATTTGTGTTTTATTATTGTTAAAGGTGTAAATTAAGGATAAATTACTAAAGGAAGTAGAATGCTGAGTCAAAAAGTAAACACTTGCATCATTTTGTTAGATATTGCTAGATTGATTTCTAAAAGTGTTGTGTCAAATTGCTTTTTCACCAGTAACTTAGGAGAGTCCTGTTTCTCCATCTCACCAACCTAATATTCTATCATGCTTTTTAGTTTTTGATAAAACTAAAAATGAGAAATGGTATCTCAGGGTAGTTTTACTTTGTACTTTGCTAATGAAGAATATATTTGAGTATTCATTCATTATCGTCTAAATTATATATATTTTAATGAATAGGCTGTCATGTTTTTTGTCCATATCTTCTTGGTTTTTTGGACCTTTTTTCCCTTTGAGTTGAAGAGTTTATTATATTTTTTGATATTATCCTTTTGTCTATATGTTACAAATATTTTCTCCAAGTTTATAAACTATCTTTTGACTTTTTCTGACATTTTTGTAATTTAAAGTTTTTAAAAAACTTTTGGTAATCTGTTGAACAGGAGGGGTGAGAGTGGGCAGCCTTGTATTTTTCCAGTTTTTAGGGGAAATGCTTCCAACTTCTGTCCTTTTAGCATTATGTTGACTGTGGGTTTATCATAAAGGGCTCTTACTATTTTGAGGTATGTTCCCTCTATGCCTAGGTGTTCAAAGGTTTTTATCAAGAAGTGTTGCTGGATTTTATCAAAAACTTTTTCTGCATCTAATGATATAATCATGTGGTTCTTTTTTTTTCATCTGTTGATGTATTTAAGTACATTTATGGTCTTGCAGATGTTGAACAAGTCCTGCATCCTGGGGATGAAGCCTACTTGGTCATGGTGGATGATTTTTGAGATGTGTTGTTGAATCTAGTTTGCTAGAATCTTGTTGAGTACTTTTGCATCTATGTTCATCAGGCATTATTGGCCTATAGTTTTCTTTTTTGTTGGATCTTTACCTGACTTGGGTATCAGTGTGATGTTAGCTTCATAAAATGATTTGGGGAGAGTTCCATCTTTCTTAATTGCCTGAAATACTTTCAATAGGATTGGTATCAGCTCTTTCTTGTATGCTTTGTAGAATTCCACTGAAAATTGGTCCAGGGCTTTTTTTCTTTCTTTCTTTCTTTTAAAGTAGTTTTCTTATGATAGAGTCAATCAGAGAAATGCAAATCAAAACGATTTTGAGATATCACCTAACTCCAGTAAGAATGATCATCATTAATAAAACAAAAAATAACAGATGCTGGTGAAAATGCAGAAAAAGGGAATGCTTCTATACTGTTGGTGGAAATGCAAACTAGTTCAACCTCTATGGAAAACAGTGTGGCAATTCCTAAAAGAACTAGTAATTGATCTTCCATATGACCCAGCAATCCCTCTTCTGGGAATATACCTGGAGGAGCTTAAAATCACTCTACAATAAAGAAACCTGCACACACATATTTATTACAGCACTATTCACAATAACAAGAACATGGAACCAACTGTGTTGTTCATCAAAATTGAACTGGATGAAAAAAATGTGGTAATATATATGATGAAATATTATGCAGCCATAAAGAAGAATAACATTTTGGACTTAGCAGCAACTTGGATGGATTTACAGTCTATAATACTCAGTGATTTATCACAGAAACAAAGAACTGAAAACCAAATGATATCAAAACTGATCCTGGAGAACTTCAAAAGATCATTAGAGATTGCTATGAACATTTGTATGCAAATAAACTAGAAAACTCTAGAGGAAATGAAGGAATTTCTGACATCATGCAACCTCCCAAAATTGAATATTGGAAAAAATTGAAACACTAAACAGATCAATAACAATCCAAGAAATTGACTCAGTAATAAGACACCTTCCAACCATTAAAAAAAAAAAGCAAGCCCTGGACCAGATGGTTTCTCAGCTGAATTCTACAAAATGTACAAGGAAGAGCTGATATCAATCTCATTGAAAGTATTCCAGGCAATCAATTGAGAAGGAAGAAATTCTCCTTAGCTCATTCTATGAAACCAATATCATCCTGATACCCCAAAATGGCAAAGACCCAACAGGGAAAGAAAACAACATACCACTTACTTGATGAACATAGATGCAAAAATTTTCAGTAAGATTCTAGCAAATCTAGAATATTCAACAGCAAATTTTATGAATCATCCATCAAGGTCAGCTGGGCTTCATCCCAGGATACAAGGCTGGCTCAATATACATAAATCAATAAACATAACCCATCACATAAACAAGTATAAAACCAAGAAGCACATGATTATCTCATTAGACACAGAAAAAGCATTTGATAAAATACAACATCCCTTTTTTTTTTTTTTAGGAAAACCTTCAAACACTTAGGCATTGAAGAGACATTCTTCAAAATAATAAGAACCATCTTTGACAAATCTGCACCTAACATCATACTTAATGGGCAGAAGCTGGAAGCATTCCCCCTAAGAACTGGAACAAGACAAGGATGCCCATTCTCATCCCTCTTATTCAACATGGTACTGGAAATTCTAGCCAGAGCAATCATTCAGGAGAAAGATATTAGTAGTACTCAAATAGGAAAAGATGAAGTTAAGATATTCCTCTTTGAAGATGATATGATTTTACTCCTAGAAACCCCTAGAGAGTCTGTCCAAAACCTCTTTTACTGATAACTTCAGTAAAGTCTCAGGATACATGTTCAAAGCACAAAAAGAGTTACATTCCTACACACCAACATCAATCAGGCTGAAAACAAAATAAAAAACACAATCCTGTACACAATAGCCACATACAACACACACATACACAAAAACCTCGTCATACATCTAACCAAGAGGTGACAGACCTTTGCAATGCGAACTACAAAACATTGTTCAAAGAAATCAAGGATGACATAAACAAATGGAAAAATATTCCATGCTCACGGGCTGGAAGAATTAATATCATCAAGATGTCCATCCTATCCAAGGTAATCTACAGATTCGACGCAATTCTTATCAAATTGTAACCATTTTTCATGGAGGTTTCTGTTAGTAATGATATTTATTTTTATACTACTGTGGTCTGAGAAGATACTTGGTACAATTTTGACCTTTTGAAATTTGTTCATGTTTGATTTATGACCAAGTATGTGTTTGATCTTGGAGTATGTTTTATATGCTGGTGAGAAGACTGTATATTCTTTAGCTATTAGGTAATGTGTTCTGAAGATGTCTATTAGGGTCCGGTTGGTTGAGTGTAGAGTTAAGTTTCTGGACTTGCTAGTTTTTTTGGCTTTGTTGATCAGTCTAAGAATGCTGAATCTCCTCATTTCTGTTTCTCAATGAAATTATTTCATCTATGTCTTCAAAATTGTTTTGTAATTTCTTATTTTTGTGTATATATATATATATGCTGCCTCCCTGTTTCTAAATTAAGATGACCAGTGTTTATATAGTTATTAAAAAGAAAACATAATATTTATTTTTATTTAACAATTTTTAAATAAACAATATTTAACAATATTGTTTTTTTCTTTCCTACTCCATTAATGTATGATTTTATTTTCATTATTAATTTTATGCTTTCTTTGTTATTAATGCTTAGTTTGATGAGAATTTGGCTCCCTTTTTCTCCATATTTACAATTTTTAAAATATGTTTTTCATGCATCACAGATTCTAGTGTATATGCTTTTATTATTTTTTTTAGAAACTATTTTATTTCAGTCTTTATTTCCCCTTGTCTTCAATAGTTAAACTTTATAGGTGGGAGCACCTTTTAGATTTTTGATTTTGTTAAGAATTTCTAGTTTACTGCATTGTGATCAAAGAGTGTATTTGTAATATTTGTTTTATCAAACTTCTTTTTTGTAACCAAGTATATAATCAGATTTCTGAGCACTTAAAAATGTTCTTAGAAATAAGATGCCTTTTTATTTATTATCAATATGTGAAACTTGATGTGTATCTGTAAGAGCTGGCATATTGATGTTTTCATCTTCTGCATTGTTTCTGTACACTTGCACCTGTCCTGGCATGTTAAAGTCTCCTATCATTAGTTTGTTTTTATCTAGTGTATTATTGCTTCTCTTGTAGTTTTTACCTTTTAAAGGTGATTGGTGTGTTATTTGGTAATAGATCTTTATAACTCATCTATCTTTTTATAAATTGTGGTTTTTGCATTAAAGTTTGCTTGAATTCTATTTTGGTTTGATATTAATATCACATCTTTACTTCCTAAGTATTTCTAACTCCCCTTTACACCTATGACCCTTATAGGCACAATTAAACTTACTATGTTTTCTTGCATTATGTGTTCTTTTTGTTCTTTAATTTTTCTTTGACATTTAGAAGCAATTTTATTTTTGTTCTATTGTGTGTCTTTGTTCTTCCTCTTTTGAATGTAATTAGTCTCCTATTTTCTTGTTTTACTTTTAATACCTGGCTGGTCAATTTGTAATCGTACATGTTAATTCCCAACTGTTGCCTGACTGCAACAATCAATTAGTATATTCTAGTTTCCTTGTTCTCCTCTTGATTTTAGCTGTATTATTGTTACTTTGTCATAATACATAATATATCACATACAGCATATTCTTTTTCCTTCTTCATTCTCTTTTTTATTTTAGTCTTACATCTGCAATTAAATGAATTAGCTGCTCACTGAGTTGTTGAAACTTGAACGTTTGAAATTTCTCCAGTCATCCCTTCTTTGGGAGAAACTCATCTCTTTGATTGTTCAAAAAGCTTTTGGATAAAGAATCTCCTAATCTTGTGCATGTTTAAAACTCATTTTCTGTAACCTTGATAGTTGGAAGAGATCTTGGCTAAATACAAGATCATTGATTCAAATTTTCTTTCCTTTGTTTTTCAAGAAAACTGATCTGGTGTTGCCTTGTTTGAGTGCTAATTTTGAGAAGTCTGATGCCACTTTAATTCTTATTATCTATTAAACTATTTCACCTTTTTTACTTGGAGAATTTTTATTTTTCTTTAACTTTTGATCGTATTTCTAAGATATGCCTCAAAGTTAATTACTGCAGATTAGTTTTTCTTGCTACTTAGTTGATAGACTTGTTATTTTCTATTTGTTTGTACCATATAATGTTGGGAAAAGTTACTTAAGCTTAACCAAATTTGGTATACTACAAAAGATTATCACCACAATATTTCTAAAAAATAAATTGTGTAACTTTGTCAGCTTTTTGAAACAGAAGTCAACCCCCCATAGGAGTTTCTAAAATGCCAAGCTTTCTCTGATGGAATGGTTTGTAACTGGTGTGTAGATAGATCTGGAGGGGCCAGGGGCTATTAAGGTAAAGATAAAAAAGGTGAAGGGTGTGCTACATCATGCACAGGAGACGTGGGCAAAAATGGGGTGAATTTATTTCACTTCAAAGTAAAACTCAGACACTTCAAATAGAAAAAAAATTTCCTAATCCACTTTGAACTGTAAAGCTTAAATATATCTCCACGAATTCTCCTGCCAATCCCCAAAGATGTTGCTTTACTGGACAATTTAGACATCAGGAAAAATTGCATTACAGAGATTTTCTTGGTGGATGGGGTAACAAATATCAGAGCAAAAGGAAATTTGGAAGTTGCATTGAAGTCTGAAGGGGTCTTTCTCTGAGAGGTAGAGAGGAGGAAATATCCTCTACAGAATTAGTTTAACTCACAACTGAGTTAGATCTCATAAGTAAAGATCTCATGTAAAAGATTCCATTTTTCTTTGCTTTTTCATTCATTTCTGCAATCAGTTTTATTAGGCATCCAGTTTAAACATATAATTCTACATTGTGGTGTTTTAATAGATCTATTTGAAACCCCAGTAAAATCTATTTACTTACATAGGTGGTAGAGTTATAGCGCATTACGAACAGGCATATGGTAATTCAATTTTTAGTTACTTGAGAAGTTTTCATACTGTTTTTCACAGAGTTTGAACTAATTTAAAATCCCACCAACAGTGAATGGACACTCTCTTTTCTTCACAGCTGTGCCATTGTCTGTTGTTCTTTGACTTGCTAATAGTCATTCTGACTGGTGTGATGTGATATATCATTGTGGTTTTAATTTTTGTTTCTCTGATGATGAGTGATGCGGAGCATCTTTTCATATGTTTCTTGGCCACTTGTGTGTTTTCTTTTAAGTATCTATTTATGTCCTTTGTCCACTTTTGGATGGGATGTTTGCCTTTTTGTGTGCTGAATTGTTTGAGTTTCTCGTAGATTCTGGATATTATCCTTTTGCCTGAAGGTGTAATTTGAAAATATTTTCTCACATTCAGTAGATTTTCTGTTCACTTTGTTGATTATTTATTTTGCTGTGCAGAAGCTTTTTAGTTTAGTTAAGTCTCATTTGTCTATTTTTGTGTTGGTTGCAATTGTTTTTTGGAGTCTTCATCATAATTTTTTGCCTAACCCAATGTTTAGAAGAATGTTTCTCAGTTTTTCTTCTGGGATTTTTATAGCATCCATTCTTATGTTCAAGTCTTCAATTCATTTTAAGTTGATTTTTGTATCTGGTGAAAGATAAGGGTCCGGTGTTATTTTTCTGCATTTGTCTAGCCAATCTTCCTAGCACCATTTATTGAATAGGGTGTCCTTTCCTTATTTGACCCAGCAAATCCACTACCTCCCAAAGGAAAACAAATCAATATGTGAAAAATATCCCAGTATTTCTGTTTCATTGCAACCACTATTCACAATAGCAAAATCATGAAACCACCCTAAGTATCAACAACACAGAAAATCATTACATATATATACCACATACCATGGATTATATATGCATCATATACCATGGAATACTATACAACCATAAAAAATAATGAAATCATGTTCTTTGCAGCAATATGGATAGAGCTAGAGATCACCATCCTAAGCGAACTGATTCAGAAGCAGAAAACCAAACACCACATGTTCTTACTTATGTGTGGGGACCAAATGGCCACAAATATAGAAGTAATAGACCCTGGGGACATCCAGTAAGGAGAGAGGTGGAGAGGGGTGTTAGGGTTCAGAAATTACCTATTGGGTCCAATGTTCACTATCTGGGGGATGGGTCACCTTAGACCCAATCCCCACCACCACATAATATGTTTGTGTAACAAAATGCACACATACCCCCTGAATCTAAAATAAAAATGGAAGAAAAAATAATAAACTGATATATAAGGGAAGATGAAGCTATAGGGACAGGGATGAACGGGAAGGACAGGATTCTTGCTGCCACTTTGTACAGGACCAGAGGCTCAAGGCAGAGGTGAGTAGCTGGTGGAGAAGCATCGACAGGCATCCACAAATCTGAGTAGACATGAAACAATCTTCTCCTATCCCCCTAAATGTGAAAGTATTCTTAGAAGGGAGAATACATTTAAACATAGCAAGAAGGCAGGCACTTGGAAGGAGGTAGATAGATGGAGACAGGTATTGTGATATAATAAGAAATATAATAAGAGCTATATCAGGTGTTCATTCCTAGAGCTCCTAAAATCTGTGGAACTTCCTGAGTAATAGGGGTGAGAACAGCATCTTTCTTATTCATAGCAAGCCCATCATAATCATACCTGAGTTCATGCTAATGAGCGGATGCTTGGTAGATCCTGGACAGTTTCAGGATGCTGGCTGGTTGTCAGAGGAGCCAATCATGTGATTGGAGGGTTTGAACTTTCAGCTCCAATCTTCACCTCCTGAAGAACCGAAGATTGACTTCAATCACCGGGGGCTAATGATTTAATAAACAATGCTTATATAATGTTACAACTTAAAAATGGAGTTTGGAGAGTTTCTGGATTGGTAAATACTTTGGGGTGCGGGGACAGCGGCATATCAACGAGAGGGAATGGAAACCCTGTGCTTCTGCCCCATATCCTGTACTATGCACCTCCTCCATTTGGCTTTTCAAGAGGAGTATGCTTTATAATAAACTGGTAATAGAAAGTAAACTGTTAAAAAAATAAAAATCAGTCAATCAATAAAAAGAAAGTAAACTGTTTTCCTGGGTTGTGAAAGCCATTTCAGCAAATTATTGAATCCAAGGAGAGAGTGATGGCAAGCACTGACATATAACTGGTCAGTCAGAAGTATGGGAGGCTGGAGACTTGCAACTGATGCCTGAGGTAGGGGCAGTCTTGCGGGTCTGAGCTCTTAATTTGTAAGTTCTAATACCAACTTCAGGCAGATCGTATCACAATTGAATGAAATTGTAGGGCACCCAGTTGATGTACATGAAGTATCAGAGATTTGCTTGATGTGGAAGAACCCCACACATTTGGTATTAGAAGTGTTGTGTGAGTAGAATAACAGTTTCCTTTTGATACGTATTATAGATACGTATGTAGAGGTATGTCTGTAGAGATGTATAGTATGTTTAGATAGATATAATATCTATGTTCAGATATAGATACAGATATATATGTATTGACAGGTATAGATATGTGTGTGTGCATATGGATAGATAGAGAGAGATAGAAAGATAAATATGTCTTCTGCACATACAACAGCACCAAAGATATGACCTTCCCACCCTTATCTCTAGTCTTCTGTTCCTCAATGTATTCCCTGGCATAGTTAGCAGAAGAAGAGAGAAAAAGAGAGGTTAAAGAACAAGTGTGTCCCAGGTTGTGTTTTCTGGAAGCAGAGACTGAGCTGAAGTTTGGGTGCAAGATGTTTATTGGGATCAACACTTGTGGAAGGAAGAGGAAGGAAGCAGCATCAGACAGATGGTGAGGCAAGCCCAATGAAGCCTCAGTCAACCTAGCAGGACCTCTGCAGCAAGAATGCCCACCAGAATTATCTGGATTTCAAGCAATCGGACTTTATGCTCCCACCTCTCAGGCACTGGATTCAGCTTCCAAGCAGGATGTGGCCTAGGCAGGAGACCTTTTGCAACTGAGCTCACCCTAAAGGAGTTAACGACTGAATCTGTCTGTTGTCCTCTCTCCATAGCTGAGCAGCACATCGTTCTCGGAAGGTGGGTTTGGGCTATCACCCAGTACCCCCTTCAAGTGTCTGAGCTAAGACCCCTGATGAGAGAAGCTTTGCTCTGGATGTTAAACTTTAGCTATGGTTGCCTCGAGCATTTATTGCCTAAAAAAGAGGCATTCTTACTCAAATGAGACTGTTCTTAGAGTTAGAATTAGAGATATGATTAAGTGGTAGATGGAAGGAGATTAAATAGCAAATATTTTAAGGTAACACTGGAAGAAAAAAATAAAGCTGCTACCTGTTTTGACTCCTCAGAAGTTTGGCTCTCAAGATAAATTGAACTAATGGCCTCAGTTCTCTGTACTTTGCTGCATACATGCTCTTTTCTATGTGACTTTTCTGCTCTTTTCTTTAAAGACACAGGGAATATTTTTTGAACCCGTGACATCATGACTTGCTTTGGGCAATGGAATGAGGCAGGGGTGAGGTGTGACTGCTCCAATCTAGACCATTAGAAGCCATCAAAGTTTCTGCTTGCTTTAGTCCATCTGCCATTGCCATGAGTAGGAAACACCTGTGCTTATCCAATGGTCCCAGAAGAAGAATGGAGCAGAATTGCCTAGGATAAGGTGCCCTAGCCAATCCCAGTTGAGAATAGAATCCCCAAACCTGCAGGCATTTAAGCCCAAATGGTTTCCACCACCTCTAGCCAATCCACAGATGCATGATGCATTATAATAAACAATTATAGTATTATGTCACTTAGTTTTGGTGTAGTTTGTTATATAGCAAAAGCTCACTAGCTATAGCCTATTTTAATGAATATATGAGGAGGGATTTCCCCCCCCCCAAAACATAGTTTTTTTTGGAAGGGGGACTTACGGTACAGGATTCCTTCATTAAGTAAGTGTTCTAGGAACCCATTGGCATCAGTGTACTGGTTGTGTTGTTGTGAGAAGCTGCATTTGGCTTCAGTGAATTATTATTATTATTATTGCTGAAATTCTTTTAATGCATTTGCCCATTTCATGATGAGTGATTTGAGAGTACATCTGCTCACACCATGTTGAATGTTCAGCAGTTTTTGATTTTAAAAAATGGCATGATCCCTTTTCCCCACCCTCTCTATTAATTTGATCTCACTTAGAGTGACTTTTTGTTTCCTTGGATGAAAAATGTCCTCAAAGGAAAACATTTTGCCAATGTGGAAGAGGTGAAACAAAAAATGTCAGACGCATTAAGGCGTCAAAATTAATGAGTCAAAAAACTGTTTTGAACAGTAGAAAAAACATCTTAATAGGTGTATTGCATCAGACAAAGAGTACTTTCAAAGTGACTGAAGTTTAAACATGTAAAATAAATACACATTTTAATAAATAAATTCTGTTTTGTTGGGTCTTTTTTCATATTTAGATTTATAAGTGAAAGACCTTTACACTGAAAACTACAAAACACTGCTCAAAGAAATCAAAGAAGGCACAAACAAATGGAAAAAATATTCCATGCTCATGAATTGGAAGAATCAACATTGTTAAGATGTTCATTCTACCTAAGGCAATCTGCAGATTCAACACCATGCCCATTAAATTACCAACATCATTCTTCTCAGACTAGGAAATGACAATACAAAAAGTCATATAAAAATAAAAATGGCCACGAATACCCAAAACAATCCTCAGCAAAAGAGACAAAGCAAGTGGTAACACATTTCCAGACTTTAAACTTTATTATATGGCTACAATAATCAAAACAGCCTGGTATTGGTGCAAGAACAGGCATATAGACCAATGGAACAGGATAGAGATTCTGGAAGCAAAGCATCAATTTCTTAACCAACTTTTCTTCAACAAAGCCTCCACCAACAACCACTGAGAAGAAGAGAACCTATTCAGTAAACGGTGCTGGGAAAACTGGCTGACCACATGCAGAAGATTAAAACAGGACCCCTACCTATCACCATACACAAAAATTAACTCCAAATGGATCAAACCCTTAAACTGTAAGAAACTTAAAAAATGCAAGAGACACTCTTATAGATATTGGAGTAGGCATCCAATTCCTGATCATAACCCCAAAAGCCAATGCCATAAGAAATAAGATAGACAAGTGGGACTTCATTAAAGTGAAAAGCTTTTGCATAGCAAAAGAAACCATCAAGAGAGCAGATAAATAACCCGTAGAATGGGAAAAAATATTTGGCAACTGTATATTTGACAAAGGCCTAACATCCAGGATATAAAGGGAACTCAATCATGCTGAAAGGAAAAAAAACAGCCATATTAAAAAGTAGACACAATACATGAATAGACAATTCCAAAAAGTCATATGAACAACCAACAGATACATGAAAAAAATATTTGGCCTCACTAATCATCATAGAAATGCAAATGAAAACCACACTGAAATACCACTAAACTCTAGTCAGGATGGCCAACATTAATAACTGCAGAGGGAGTTGAGTGAGGGAGTCAGAGGCAGAGTACCACTGGAGAAGATGAAACAGGCACCCACTACCATCTTGAAAATTGGGCAGAGAAGTGCTCCAACTTAATCACCACAGAGCAATAGACCAGCTCTCTGTGATTGGTGGGTTAACTATTCAGGGGTTGATCAGGACCTGGAGAGAATATCCTGAAAACGCAAACTTTGGAGTGACAGGATGAATGTGCCCCACCCTCAGGTACTCTTCCCTGATCCAGCTGTGGGATTAAGGGTACAAACAGAAAAGGATGAGGAAGACCCTCCAAGAGATTAGTGGTGAGTCCTGGGCTGATCCAACTCCCTTTCCCCCAGAAATCCTATGAATTTCAGACCCAGACAGCAGGGAAACAACTGAGAGGGACAAACCCAGGATGGCAGCCATGCTGGGAGAACTCTATTCTAGGATTAGTCTGGCTGGGGTGCCTGCCACCAGCAACTGGGAAGGAGACAATCCCACACCTCCTCACTGGAGAGGATCCCCCTGAATTACAAGAGCAGGAGGGAAGGACTGTTACCCCATCCACTTCCTCCTCCTCTACCCACTGGACCGTGCACCAAGGAGATTGTGAATGAGCCCACAGCTCCACAAGAGACAGAAGATGGGCTTGTCTTTGAGGAGATGAAAGAAACAATTACAGAACCTGCCACAAGAGGGTGGTTAGTGCCCAGAAATACTTCTTCAATTTTTTTTTCTTCTATTGTTTTGGTTTAGTGTTTGTGTGTGTGTGAATGTGTATGTGAGGGTTCGATTTACATTCCTCCTCCCTGTTTTTTTCTTCTTCCTCTTTTGTGTTTGTGTGTATTTGGTTTTCCTGTTTTGTGTTTTCATTTCTGTTGACCTGGGTTTTTGTTTTGTTTTGTTTTGTTTTGTCTTTTTTTGTTCTTGTTTTTGTTTTTCTGTGGCTTATTTTATTTTTTATTCTTTCTGTCCATTCTATTTCATTCTACATTTCTATGTTCTCCTCATGACAGCTACTTTATCTCAGACTCAGGGGTTACACACATGTATCTATTGCATTGTCATATAGAGTGGTGGTGGGGAGTGGGTTTCAGTAGGCCCAAACACCAGTCAGTGAACATTTTAACTTGCAAGTAATCTCTGAATCCTAGCTCCCCACCTTCCACCTTATTTTACTCTCAAAACTAAGAAACAGCAAAGTTTCCCACTTCTAGCCCTGTTTCAAAACAGAACAAGTTTGGGGCTCTGATCAGGGCAGAATAGAGGGCTGAGCAAACAACAGATGTAAAATAAATATCACTGAATAATGGAATTAAAGAGAAAAAAAGAGTTCTGTAACAAATGAGGAAAAAAATCAGTGGAAGAACAGTTAATTCCCAGTGTACCAAAGAAGCAACACTTGAAAAATCAGACCTCAGAACCCAAACAATGGAGATCATCAATGATTGGTCCCAGAATACAACAGGGATTAGGGAATGGATGGAAAGAGTATATAAAACTCAAAGATAAGACAAAACACTGAAAGAACTTGTAACAGAGACTTTGGTCATTAAAAGGGTTACATAGCATAAATAACAAGATGACAAGCATGGAAAACAGAATCAGTGAAGCAGAAGATGCACTCTCTGAGCTTCAATACCAAATCATGGAATTCGCCTGATCTGTTAAAAAAATAGAAAGAAAACTCAAAGAAAGAAAGAACAAAGTCTCCAAGAGATGTGTGATTATATCAAAAAGCCAAATTTACATCTGATCAGTATCCCAGAAGAAGAAAGGGAAATGGAGAACACCTTGGAGCAAGTATTCTAGGAGGTTATTTAAGAAAAATTCCCTCATCTCACCAGAGATGATGCCATTCAATCACAAGAGATTCAGAGAACCCCTGCAAGACATAGAATGAGATCAACTTCTAGACACAGAATAATTCACCTGCACAAAGTAGCTACAAAAGAAAAAATCCTAAAGGCAGTGAGAGAGAAAGGTCAGACTACCTACTGGGGAAGACCAATCAGAATAGCAGCAGACTTATCAGCAGAAACACTACAATCTGGATAAGACTGGAGTCCCATTTCCAAAGACCTCAAATATGAGGTCAAAGACCAGAATTTTCCATTCAGTTGAGCTCAACTTCATCAGCGATGGAGAATTAAAATCCTTCCCAGACATCCAATCTCTAAAATGTCATGCTACCTCCAGATCAGTTCTATGGGAGATGTTCAAGAAGGTGTTAAGCACAGAAGGAAAAAAAAAGAACAACTATGCACTCCCCACGAATGCAGAAAAACAGAATCAACACACTTCACAACTGCAAAATTGAAAACACACACATATATGAACCCAAAAGTCAAAAGCAAACAAAGTAGCCTTATAGGAGTGTCATGACAGGGATAAATGCTCACATTTCAATAATCAGCCTGTATGTCAATGGAGTAAATGCACCACTGAAAATACATAGAAAGGCAAACTGGATTAAAAACAAACAAATAAACAAAAAAACCCACGACCCAACAATATGCTGCTTCCAGGAACCACATCTCACTACAAAGGAAGCCCACAGATTCAAAGTTAAAGGAAGGAAAACAAACTTTCAGGTGAATGAAAGACAAAAGAAGGCAGGAGTTGCAATCTTATCAAACAAAACAACGTTTAAGCTATCAAAAATCTAAAACAAAAGTGAAAGGTCATTTCAGAATGATAAAAAGTTCAATCTGCCAACAAGAAATATCCATCCTAAATATATATACACCCAACACAGGAGCACCTAGATTTATAGAGCAACTACTAAGTAAACTAAAAAAGACATTGACTCAAACACTATCATAACTGATGACTTAAATACCCCACTAACAACCCTAGATAGATCATCGTGGCAAAAAATCAACAAGGAGAAATGGAATCTCAACTTGACTCTTGACCAAATGGACTTAATAGATACCTATAGAACACTCCACCCAAAAATCACAGAGCATACATTCTATTTATCACCACATGAAACATACCTCAAGATAGGCAACATGCTCAACCATAAATCAATCATAAACAAATTCCATAAGATTGAAATACTATCATGCACCTTCTCAGTCTACAGTGGAATAAAAGTAAATACTAACACCAACAAAATCTCCCCAAAACACACAAAGACATGGACACTAAACAACACAATGTCGCACAACTCCTGGATCAACACAGAAATCAAAACAGAAATTAAAAGATTCTTGGAAACAAATGAAAACAAAGGCACATCTCACCAAATACACACAAACACAAAAGAGGAAGAAGAAAAAAACAGGGAGGAGGAATGTAAATCGAACCCTCACATACACATTCACACACACACAAACACTAAACCAAAACAATGGAGATCATCAATGATTGGTCCCAGAATACAACAGAGATTAGGGAATGGATGGAAAGAGTATATAAAACTCAAAGATAAGAGGAAGAAGAAAAAACAAGAACAAAAAAAGACAAAACAAAACAAAACAACACAAAAACCCAGGTCAACAGAAATGAAAACACAAAACAGGAAAACCAAATACACACAAACACAAAAGAGGAAGAAGAAAAAAACAGGGAGGAGGAATGTAAATCGAACCCTCACATACACATTCACACACACACAAACAC
>CAUYQG010074273.1:0-15546 GCA_963574415.1 Tarsius wallacei
GCCTGTAGTTCCAGCTACTTGGAAGGCTGAGGCAGAAGGATCGCCGGAGCCCAGCAGGTCGAGGCTGCGGTGGCCGGGAGCGGCCACTGCACTCCAGTCTGAGCGACAGAGTGAGACTCCAACTCAAAAAAAAAAAAAAAATGTTTAATGGGACTAATAATAAATACTTGTCCGAGGAGTAAATGTGATCATCTACATAGAGATGTCTAAGCAAGTTTAAAACCCTATCTTCTAATTCCCTGGAGTCCATAATTATCTCTTTTTAAAACTTAAAACTCAGGCGACCTGGGGCCCACCCAGTACCAGTAGTATCAACCAGTACTGGGAACCTTGTACAATCCTGGGAACCTTGTACAGTCCTGAGGTTCTTTGGCTATTAGGCTGCAGCCGGGCGTGGGTGTGAGAACCAGAGGCAGCATGCCATTGATCTAAGCCCTAGTGCTCCACAGTGGTCGGTCCTGCAGGCCGAAGGCCTTGAGGCACCATGAAAATCACTGAAAAAAAATTTTTTTTAAAAGAGGTCTTGCTCTTTTGCCCAGGCTCACTGCAACCTCCAACTCTTGGGCTCAAGCGATCCTCCCCACCCCACCTCCTGAGTAGCTGGGATTACAGGCATGCACAACAGCGCTTGGCTCCACAGAAAACTGTGAATGGCAGGATTGTGTGCTTCAATTTAAAAAATAATAAAACTTTAACAAAAATTCAATACAGACTCCTCAAAGGAAAGAACCACAGAACCGGTGCTGTGGTGGTACAGGGCTGCTCAGGCTGGGAGCCAGGCTGCTGGACTGGAATCTACCCCAGCTCTGCCACCTGCCACATTGGGGACCTCAGCCAAGGCTCTTGCCAAGAGTCGATTTTCTTATCTAACAAATGGGGTTTATTGAAGCACCTACGGAACAGGGCTGCTGTCAGGATTAAGCTAATTAACTCATGAGCCAGAAATAGGGTAAGTGCTCAACACATGCTAGCTGGTGTTGTTGAGGAAAAGGTGACCGATGTAAAAGATCCACTGGCTGGTTTGTGCTCTTTTGGGAGGCTGGTGGGGTGAGGAAGATGGGGACCTCTGAGAGCATTTAAAGCAAAAGGGAGGCTGTGAAGTTGTTTAAAGCAACATGGACACTGCAGGGTAGGATGTGGGCAGGGGAAATTACCTCAGACAAAAACTACTTGTGATCTAAGTTCAGCAGAGGTGGAGACCCTCCGTGTAAGTGTCCCCGAGCCTCTCGTCCCGTGCCCTCCTGAGTTGACAGTCCCATAGTAAGCATGAACCTCTGTACAAATCAGCATGATGCCGACAGCCTTTAGCAACAGCAGGGAGGTCTGGGAGGTACAGAATGTAATGAGAATTAGGACATTTCATGGTTTTCTATGGTGAAAACCATACTCATCTTTTGTAATATCAACCATCGTCCTAATCATCCTTCCACTCTGTCATCCCACCTAATCATCCTAATTATGTGCCTGGAGCCTTCTGACCCACCCCTGTTTGTGACGTACCACTGTGGGAACCGAGGGACACCCCAGATGGAGGGCTGTGATAGAGCTCCCTGCATGGTCAGCCTGCATCCCCGAAGTCCAGTTGCCACTAGGCTCAGGGCAAGGAACCCTCCAGGGAGAACAGGTAGCAGAATCCCAGGAGGAAAGGAGGTCCGGGTTTTGTTGGAATGTGTCTTTAGACTGTCTTCGGTCTTCTATTATATATTCTGTTAACCGTTAACAGTATATAGACGCTGGGATTCCAGGGCAGAAAGACTGAATACAAAAAAAAAAAAAGAAAGAAAGAAAGGTGTCCTCTACTAGAAATAATTTGAAGCCACAATTCTACGTGATTTTTTTTTTTTTTTTTTGAGTTGGAGTCTCACTCTGTCGCCCAGACTGGAGTGCAGTGGCACGCTCCCGGCTACCGCAGCCTCAACCTGCTGGGCTCCGGCGATCCTTCCTCCTCAGCCTTCCAAGTAGCTGGAACTACAGGTGCACGCTACCACACCCGGCTAATTTTTTTTTTTTTTTTTATTGTAGAGATGAGGTCTTACCAAGTTGCCCGGGTGGGTCTCGAACCCATGGGCTCAGGCAATCCACTCACCTCGGCCTCCCAAAGCACTGAGATTACAGGCTGAGCCACCAAGCCCGGCCCTACATGATTTTTTAATGCTTATGGTATCGCTTCTCCCCCCAATCTCCTCCCTACTCCCAGCTCCACCCTCCTTTCCAACACTGACACAGGTAAAATACTTTATGTTAGTTGGCAGGAAACCCACAGGTAAATGTATTAAGCAATTAAGTGTATTCAGCGATCAGAGTCAGAACTGATTTCAGGGGCATCCTAATTTTTTGTAATACAAGTAATACATATTTATTGCAGAAATGTTTAAAAATACAATTAAACAAGAAAAAAATAGAAAAATTTTAAACACCCCAATCTTGCCATATAGAAATTACCACTATTAAATTTTTAAATTTCAATTTATATGACTTTAATAATCATACACACATTACAGGTGAGGGAGGGCCTTCCTCACTCCCCCCAACAAGCTCATTTGAAGGTGGAGGGATCTTGGGAGGTTGAAGGTGGGTGCATGGATGCATGGGGCCAGATTAAGACTAGAAAAGGAGGAGGAAGGCATGACTACTGGCGTGGCCTCAGGTCCCCAGCCTGCCCCCGAACCACAACCCAGCCCCATGGAAGGCCACTCACCCTGCTGGTTCTTTGCATTACATGACAGGGCCTAACCCCACGCAGGGCCAAGGCATGTGCAGGGCAGGTCTCTGCAGCATGGTGAGCTGAGGTGGTTGCACCGGTCAGATGGCATCTTCTCCTGGGGTACCAGCAGCAGGAGCAGGGCTAGATTGTCCTCAGACACCTCTGCAGGTGATAGGAACCATGAGGTCAGGGAGATAATTTGAGGGTTCATTCTTCTGGCACATGGGAAACTCCTCTAAGGCCCCTTAGGAATAACTGGAGAGACTGTGGAAGAAACTACAACTGCAAACGAGGGCCACCAGCCAGGGGGAACTTGAGTACTTACAATGACTGTCACTTCATTTCTTCCAAAGCCTGGTGAAGCCTGGGAAAATTAGCATTTATATATTTTTTAAAATATAGAATTGAATCATACTCTTTGCTCAACAAGATCTCATGAACTTTTTTTCTTGTAGGTAAAGAGATAATTACAACGGTGAGTTTCAAACTATGTTCTATAGTTTTAACAAATTCTGGAGAGCTGTGAAGGTGTTTCAGGGCCCGCACAGAGGGGAGAACAGATTTTGCAGGTAGAAGGAGAAGATTATGACTCTCCACCTCCAATTCACCTAGAAGAGTTCTATTATACTTTTAGCAGTTCTATATACCGGGATTCTAGAAAGACTGAATATGGAAAGGGGGAGGTGTCCTCTACTAGAAATAATTTGAAACCCCAGCTCTACATGATTTTTTAATGCTGTATAGCATTTCATTGGATAAATGATAATTTATTAATTGAGCCTCTGTTTATGGACATTTAGATTGTATATATGTTAGCAGTTGCATTCAGCTGCAAATGTCAAACTCCTGAAGGATGGCGACATAAACAAATTAGGATTTTATTTTTCTCGTAGAAAGAAGAGTCTGGAAGGAGTTTGCACTAGCATTAGTTACTAGGTCGTCTCTAGCAGTCCATCAGGGTTCCAGGCAGGATAAAGGGAGGGGGACGTTGAGTCATAGGTCAGAAGGGTGCTGGAAACCTCATGAAGCATTTTTCTAGACCTGCCCCCAGTGACTTCTGCTTACATCTCACTGGCCACTCTTGCCTGGAAAGCATCCCGAAAATGTTTTTAACTAAATGCACTGCCCCCTCTCCCCTACAAAACTGGGGTTCTGTGAGTTAGGAAGATAAGATTGGAAAAACAACTAAATAATTGTCATGAATATCCTTTTCACCATATCCTTTAATCTACATCACAACCTAAATCTTCTCTTAAGATCAAGTCACAGAAAGGAAATTACTTATTTATTTTTGAGTAGAGGTCTCACTATGTCACCCAGGCTGGAGTACAGTGGCATGATCACAGCTCACCGCAGCCTCGACCTCCTAGGCTTAGGTGATCTTTCTGCTTCAGTCTCCTGGGTAGCTGGAACTACAGGTGCACACCTGTGCTGGGCTAATTTTTAGATTTTTTTTTTGTAGAGATGTGGTCTTGCTATGTTGCCCAGGCTGATCTTAAACTCCTGGGCTCAAGCAATCCTCCTGCCTCAGCCTCCTCAAAGTGCCAGGATTATAGGAGTGAGCCAGCGTACCTGACCTCCCATGATTTTTTAAAATTGTTTAAAAAATATTTTAAAAATCTGAACTAACCTGGATTCAATTCAAATTAGCGTGACATATGTGCCCCAGAGCAGGGCTTCTTAAATTTTTGTGTCACACAAATAACCTAGGGTCGTATTAAAACACAGACTCTAATTCTCAGGCCTGGGGTCAGCTGAGAATCTGCATTTCTCGCTAGCACCCAGCTGACCCAAGTGCTGCTGGTTTACAGGCCACACTTTGAATAGAGAGCTCCTAGGCATCCCACTAGTGTAAAGTCATGATGAGATGCAGTATGTCTGGGTTGCTGAGTGAGAACTGCTCTCTTCCCTTAAGATGACCAACCTACACATGGCAGAGAGTCAAGCTAACCAACATCCCCCGGGGTGGCTTTGGTGTTAGCTGAACCTCTTTCCATATGCGGCTGCAGAGGGAATAACTTAGCTCTGCTCGATTTGACACAAAATTTCTGAGGGAGCTAGGAGGTCCGGCAAAAAGCGAGGACTGCCTTAAACAGGTTAAAGTTGTGGTGGAGTTGGTGGTAAGAAAGTCAAGCACCTCCGAAGCTATGGTCCAAACAGAGACAAGAGCCTGGAGGAGCCCAGGAGGTAGAAACAATGAGCACTGATTGTGAGCACCTGGGGAGAGCTTCAAGCCATCAAGCCTTGTGGAAGGGTCAACTGTTAAAATTCTTATCTGGGCTTGGTGCTCTTTACTTCCACCCACACCACTTGTGGCTTGCAGCCCAGCTCCACACTCCGTCTCAGGGATTTGGGCCAGCTGAAAAGATGCTTCTTGGATCTTGTAAAAATCCAAGTCTTGAAGGAGATGATGCCAAAGTCCTGGCAGAGATGAGAGGAGAAGAGGGAAAATAGCAGGAAGGAGGAATTCTGAGCAAGGCAGTGTAATGGGGGCCCGTGGGGACTCAGAGGGTCTGTGGAGCACACAGAGAGATGGGACTCAGACACCCCTCCCAGCTTACCTGCTCTGACCAAGATTCCTGTTCCCATGGACACAACCCAGCTGCAGGGTCTGAAGGGCCTGGTGCCACAACAGTGCAGGGGTGGGTGGGTAGGGGAGTTGCCTGGGGGCAGTCACCTCTGTTCATACTCCTTATCTTGAAGTCCACTTTGATCTTAAAGATAGCCACACCAGTGTTTGTGAAGTACAGTACAACTTGCTCCATCCTTTCACTTTGAGCCTGAGTGACATTCTCTTTCAATGTGTCTCCTGGAAACCTTTTTCATAATTGGACTGGGCCATGGGCTACAAAAAAATTAAGATGTATTTTGCTTCGTAGAAGAGGAATGTGGCATTTATAGGGCTTAGTAAGTCCCCAAGAGTCATACATAAGATGAAAGAATTTTTAACACCACTGACATAAATCATTTTTTTAATCAATGGGAAACCAGAATACAAGTGAGAAGGGATTAGAGAACAGATTAGAAGTTGAGGTTACGGGGACAGCAGCTTCTGTGGCTATTGGATAGCCTGTGTGCCCAACTAGGTAACCCGTGCGAGGGCTTTTAACACAGGAAGAGGGTTTGAGAGAGAGAGAAAAAAAGAGAGAGAGAGCATATAAGTGTGTGTGTGTGTGTGGTGTGTGTGCGCGCGCGTGTGTGTCTGTGTGTGTGTGTGCACGCACATGCTCCCCAGGCTTAGACCATGCAATGCCTCTTTCCCTACCAACAGGCCTGACAACGATGAAACCCCTCCCAGGGGCATGAACACTCCCCTGTGGCCTTAGTCCATACCTACAAACATCACAATACCACCTACAATGAGAAACCGAGACCCCCAAATCCCTGCAAACATAGCCAAGAAATAGCTTTTATTTCTCCAGTTCGATAGTTTTCAACCTGGACTGCACTCTAGAAGCACTACCTAGGAAGATTTGTACATGCCAATGCCCAGGGCACATCCCCAAGTGATTCTGTTTCACTGATCTGAGGGTGGAACTAGGTATCTGTATTTTTTTAAAGCCATTTCAATTTGAATCAATATTTTTAAAGGCTGCCTAAGTACACTGAATGTGCAATCAGACCCCTTTGCAGGCTGGGAATATCCCAGAATAGAACCAAGTGTAAAGCCACCTGTTTTAAACAATCAGGCCTATGTTATTCTGTGGCATGACTGATAACACCCGGGCTGGCTGGCTGCTGAGGACAAATCTGATGAGATGGAATGTGACCAGGCAGTGTCAGGGCCCATCAAAGGCACGGCCCGCTGGGGAATGGCATCCGACACTGCAGATCCTGAGGCTCTGGGAGGGAGCCAGTCACAGCTACGAACACCCAACACGAGCCCAGCTTGCCCCACGGCAAATAATTAGGCCTAAACCGCCACATTACTGATATCTATCTCCAAGGTCAATGCGAATGAATAGGTCTCCTCGCTTGATTTCTTCCCCCAAAGCGAATGTTTCAAGAATCTCCATTTTTCTCCCCATTCAGAGTCCATTGTCCAGGGTGTCTGAGCCACTCTAGGAAAGCAAGTTCATATGTGGGTATAATGGAAATAAAACCATTTCCATAAGAAATGACATTTCTTGTTCAGCCCTGCTTGCAAAGCTTATTCAACCCATAGAAACAAAAAATAATGCTTTTCAAAGTACAAAAAACTACCCATTATCAATTAGAGAGATACTGGTGAAAGTTGGAAGCTTCTAGCTTCAGGCAGAACTAGTGAGTTTGAGGCTCACTTTTTAAATGAAAAATGCTCTTTGCTTCTGTGGACTCCCAGTGACTAGTTCACGGTATGAAGTCACAAAACTAAACCTTTTGAAAATGACATTGTTCTAGGACTAGGAGGCTAGAAGAGACAAGAAGTTTTTCATTCAAAGGAAGAGAACGTTTTTCTGTCCCTTTAGCCAAACTGAATCTCATCCACTTGTCCAATCCAAAATCCTCTTCCCAGATTCACTGTCTCCAGATGGGAACCTGCTAGATTTCATTCATTAAAACCAAAGCTCCCTGCTTGCAGGCACCATGTCCCATCTGCTGCTGCATCTTTGTGGTACCAGCCCAGCCTTTCCTCTTTTGCTGCCAGCTTGTGGGCTCCTGCAGAACCAAAGGTAGGTGTGGGGGCAGGGAGTTGCATGCTTGGAGCGAAAAACTTGCCCAAAGACAAGTGCACCATTCCCACATCCATTTCCTGCAAGACGTTTCAACACAAAAATGCCTGTGGTGAAAGGTTGGAGAACAAGGACTGGAGGATTATGCAGGGATCTTGTGGCTGCTGAAACCCAGAATATAATTCCCCTGGGCTCCTTATAAACAACAGTAGGTCACAGCCACCTCCTTCTAAATGTCTGACTCCTTGATAAGAGCAGTTAAAGATGTATGAACATTGCTTTGCCAATCTTTCCATGAACAATACTATTTAAAACACAATCCGGACCCATCTTTAATGCTTAACAGCTCAATTATGGCTCTGGCCTGCCAGAGTGGACATTGTGAAGACCAGACGACTGGGAGAGAATGCTGTATTTGTTCTGAACCCTGAGGCAGGGGTGGCGTTGCAAAACAGAAAGCCTTGGAAGTAAACAGAGTACTCACCTAGGATAAGTAACAGTAGTCGTAACACACTGCATGACCTTGGATTTTGCATCAGCCAACAAAGATAATGAGATATTTGCCCTCACTTACACAGAGATTCTTGTTCCTCTCAGCATCCAATTGTTTGGAGGGTAATTTTACCCTCAAGGATCCTTGCTTTTGATTCACTGTCTCCACGTGGAAATGTGCTAGGTTTTTCCTTCCTTGCTGCATTGTTTTCTGCAGCTGGAACTTACAGTATGAAATTTGAAGGATAAACACATACTAGTGATTCCTCTGTACACCCATATACTCAGAGGCAGATTTTTCTGCTTGAAGTACTTGTTATCATGAGTCTGAACATAAAGGATACTTTTTTAAGTAGCCTGGCATTGTCATCCATGGCTGCTCTGTGAGGAAGAAAAACTGACTAAGGAATGAGAGGACCTGGATTCTAATCTTAGTCCTGAAGTATGTGGTCTGTGTGTATGTGTACATGTATGTGCAAGCACATGCGTGAGTACGTGTGCATGTGTACCCATGCATGTTCATTTTCCAGATCTTGCTTTACCTCCAGCAATGATACATCTACCTCACAGGATTGCCTGTTAGGCCAAATAAGAAATGGATAAGTCAGTCAAGATTTTCCAGTGAAACAGAATAGAACATGTATACAAAGAGATTTATTATAAGGAATTGGCTCGTGCAATTATGGAGGCTGACAAATGTCCAAATCTTCAGGGTGAGCCACAAGCTGGAGACCCAAGAGCCGACAGTGTAAGTTACAGTCTGGGTCCAGAGGCCTGAGATAGCTGATGGTATAAGTTTCAGTCCAAAGGCCAGCAGTCTCAAGACCCAGGAACAGCTGGTGTTTCAGTTCGAGTCCAAAGGCAGGAAAAAGTTGATGTCTTGGTTAGCAGGAGCAGTTAAGCAGGAAAAAGTCCCTCTTTCTGGAGGAAGGTCAGCCTTTTTGTCCCATTCAGGCCTTCAATGGATTGGACGAGACCCAGCCACATAAGGGAGGGCAATCTGCTTTCCTCACCCTACCAATTTAAATGTTAATCTCATCTAAAAACATCCTTACAGAAACACCCAGGACAATGTTTACCAAATATCTGGGCATCCTGTGGCCCAGTCAAGTTGGCATATAAAGTTAACAACCACAATGGGATAAGAGGCAGCATTGAGAACTGGAAGAAACACCATTTCTGGAGGCTGATAGTCCAAGGTCAAGTTCCAGCTCTTTTACTTACTAGCTGTGTAGTTTGTAGGTTACTTGATCTCACTGGGGCTGCCTCTGTTGCCTCCTCAGTAAAATGAGAATAACAAGAGTCAGCACATGACATGTAACAGGCACCAAAACATTCGTTGTTTGGATGCAAAAAGTGCTTTGTAAAGGCTTGATTTTCCATTTGTGTTTACTGTACATTATTGTTTTAGACAAAAGGGGTTGGTGGACATAGAAAATCTAGGAAGAAAAAGAGAGCCATTAATGTCAACAAAGAAAAATAATTGACCAAAGAACGATGTAGACCTTGTTAACACAACCCTACCTTGTTGTGTTCACACAACCCTTAAGTTAGTAGAGCAGGATTTGTGGGCCTTGGAAGACATTAGAACTACTAGACTGTCTGGCTCAGCTCCTCTATGTGAAACTTCTTTATTTTCCCCAGAGGCTTGTGGACCCATATTTACCTTGGAACCGAATGGTGAGGTGGCTGTGGACTTTGCAGAGTGTGGGCATGTTTCACATTATACGCATGCATGTTGAATGATAGTGAAACCTAATCCATTTGGGACCTGACACCCTCATCCACCAAAAAAGCAAAATATTTTCCCATCTAGATATTAGAAAACTTCACTCACAGTTGGCTTGGGTTTGAAAGGCACAGGAATGGCTGAAAATAGCTGAAAACGGCTGAAAAATGGCCTGTGGGTCCAGATAAGTCTTGAGCCAAACTGACACCTCATCACAGTGCTGGTCCCTCTTCCCAAGTCCTGTTGCAGCATGTGGGTGGTGTTAACCGTGGCTTTCTGGCAGCTGAAATGGACCCAGAGAAGGGAATCACGGTCAGAGGAGACTTCGATGGTACAGCAACAAATACAGGGGATGGGCTGGCCAGACAAGACTGCTGGGGCCCAGCATACAGCTCTCACAGAGTGTGAGATATTTGGGGTTTGGCAAACCTGAGAAGCTGGTTGCCAAGTCCCACAGCTCCCTCTGCCCCTGGTGTATTTCAAAGGAAATTAAATCCACATGTTTCTGATTTGCTGATACTTCAAGCTCATCCAAAGGTAGTTTTGCAAGAGTGGTTTGGACACGAGAAGCCCAGAAAAACTTTAATTATTATTGTTATTTTTCATTTTGAAATGCAGACCTGTACCCTTACATAATGTATGCCATGCCTACAAAATCAGAGCCTAGTTTTGCCTTTTTGTTCTGGGGCTACCAGCGACAGATCATTGAAGTCAACTCGGAAAGAGAAACTTCGACTTTAACATCCAACCTAGAAATCCATCTTGAGTATAGCACCTAGGAAACGCCAAAGCTGACTTTCAAAGATATCAGCACCATGTGGATTGGATCTATGAATTTCATAATTTCCTCAGACTCTGGCCAAGGGGACAAAAACCTACATTCAAGATGTAGGTCTTGGATGTGGGATCTGAGGTTCAAGTATGTGGGGCCTGGAAATTCAAGGGCAAGTGACCATTACAAAGGTGTTCTATCGAATGTTCTGGAATGTCCTTCCATGTCTCGAAATGAAACTTAAATAGCAACCCAAATTCTGCTTCAGGGAAAGAGAACCACATTATACACTTAGAAATAATGTAGCACTTTTGGATGTGACTGGCTGGAGAGATCATAAACCAAAAGTCCCCTCTCTTCTGACCCAGGGATTAACATTTTTTTTCCTCCCGTCCCTCTCCCCCTTAGGCCCTGCATATGTTTTGTCCTCAAGATTCACCTTGGAGGTGAGGATAGTTAGTATAGGTTAGGCATAGACAGATAAATTTCTTTTCGGCAGGTTTTAGGAAACGTTAAGACATTTTTCTTATTACATCTTTACTGCAGGCCAGGCTAGAATGTGGACCTGCCAGTACCCACCCCCTCAGCCAATCAAAAGAAAATCCCATCAGATGTAAGAATTGGATAGCCCAACCCTTCAGTTCATGGTTTAACATAATAATCACTAAAAATCCTTCTGTTAGCCAGGCTCGGTGGCTCAGCCTGTAATCCCGCACTTTGGGAGGCTGAGGTGAGTGGATTGCCTGAGCCCGCGGGTTCGAGACCCGCCTGGGCAACTTGGCGAGACCTCATCTCTACAATAAATCAAAAATTAGCCGGGCGTGGCAGCGCGCGCCTATAGTTCCAGCTACTTGGAAGGCTGAGGCGGAAGGATCGCCGGAGCCCAGCAGGTCGAGGCTGCCGTGGCCGGAACAACCACTGCACTCCAGTCTGGGCAACAGAGTGAGACTCCAACTCAAAAAAAAAAAAAATCCTTCTGTTTTCCTATTGATAAAAGGCTCAACCCTGACCTTTAATTGATCAAAACCATAGAAATGATAATAAGAACACCCTCCACCCTCTTCAGCATATCAATAACTAGGTAGCTATATCTAGCTTATAGTTGAGAACAAAAGTGTAGGTCTTTCTATTGGAGAGATGTGTCAGGTCTTTCTGGTATTAATCTTCCTCTTTCCTTCTCTTCTTCTCACTGATAAACTTTATTTTCTTTCCTTCTCTTCTTTTTTTTTTTTTTTTTTGAGTCTCACTCTGTCTCCCAGGCTGGAGTGTGCAGTGGCATGCTCACGGCCACCGGTCAGGCGATCCTTCCACCTCAATCTTCCAAGTAGCTGGTAGTTGGAACTACAGGCATGCACCACCACTCCCAGCTAATTTTCTGATTTATTGTAAAGATGAGGTCTTGCCAAGTTCCCCAGGTTGGTCTTGAAACCCTGGACTCAGGAAATTCTCTCACCTCAGTCTCCCAAAGTACTGGAATTACAGGCTTGAGCCACCACACTCAGCCTCCATCTCTTCTTCTTGCTAATAAGTTTTGTTTTAAAACTTTGCTGGCCACTCTGAAATTTATTTCAGGGTCTAGTTAAGGAGCCCATGAGTTTTGTGCCTTACTCCACCTGACATCAGAGGGGCTTTCCTCACCTGCTGCCAGTTCTCCTGATAGTAGTAGTGACTTTGTTTTCTGAGGCTGCTCCTACTTCTCCCAGCCGTGAGTCATCAATGCTTAACTGGCAGTTTCCGCATTGGTCTCTGCCACCCTTGAGTGTGCTTTAGTCGTTGGACAGATGAGACAATGAAGGCTGAGAAAAAGAATTGGAAAACAATTTCTCCCAGTTCCCTCTCGGCTCCTAGGTTGGATTTTTCAAGCTCTTGCTCCCCTGGCCCTTGAAACTTCACACTTGTTCCCTCTTCCTCTGCCTTTTAAAATCCAGGTAACCCTTGCTTCTCAGGTCTCACAGGAGATGTTCCCTACTAAGAAGCCTGTTTCTTTTCAGCCCAGTTGAGGTTCCTCCCAGTGGTGAGCTCGCAACCTTCCTGGGTACACAGACACATAGTCATATTTAGTTAATGAAGTACAAAGTCACCTGCACAGCCTGCCTTCCCACCAGACTGCTGGCTCCTTGAGACCAGAAACCAGGGTTGTCTCCATCACTTAGCACATGGCACTGAGGAGGTGAGGCATTGGTACTGGTTTTCTGACAGGCTTCTCTCCCTAGCCCGCGGCCAGCCTTTTCCATGCAGCTCTCTGAACTGTACAAAATAAGAGTCATTGAGTGTCATCAGACACTTTGAAACCAGCACTCACTTGAACTAGTTTGCTCGGGCTACCATCACAGAGTACCACAGACTGGATGGCTTACCCAACATTTACTGTCTCATAGTTTTGGAGGCTGGAAGTCTGAGATTAAGAGCTGGTTCCTTTTGAGGGCTCTGAGGGAACATCTGTTCCAAGCCTCTTCCTTAACTTCTTGTGTGCTGGTGCTCTTTGGTGTTCCTTAATTTATAGATGCATCACCCCAGCCTCTGCCTTCCTCTTCACATGGTGCTCTCCCTGTGACTCTGTCACAAATTTCCTTTTTAATAAAAACATTGGTCATGAATTAGAGCCCACCTTGATGAACTTATCTTAACTGGATCATTGGCAAAAACCATGTTTCCAAACAAGGTCACATTCCCAGGTACTGGATGTTGGAATCTCTGGGGAGGGGGAGAGGACCAAATTCGACCTGTTTTGGTATGAAAAAAAAGAAAAAGGAAGGCAGCTTGAAACTGACATCGAAATACATTCACCATTTAATGTATCGCCCAATCTGAAACAATTTTTGCGAAAAAAAGGAGCACTATTGGTGATTTTGTAGGAACGACATTAGTACCCCCGGGACTGTCCCAGGCAGACAATCTGAGACAAATGGCTACCCTCTGTGGTGAGGCTCATTCCCCAGCCTCATGCAAGGATGGATTTTTACCTTCGCTGCAAATCCCTCTTTGTTTGTGTTTCCTAGCGAGTCCAGTGTGTTTTATACACAGTCGCAGTGAAACCGAGGGATTAGCTGTGTTCCGGCTGTAGTTAATTCACTGTTTCCAGTTACCAAATGCAAGCCCAATCGCAGCAATTAATTTGGCCAGATCAAATCAGGTCCTCTTTACACCTGTTCCCCAGCTTAATTAGGTTCTAATCTCTTGGGGGGAGCTGGAGGCACTGAGGACCGTTACCTCAGTCTTGGATTAGGAAGGTGGCATCAGACCCCCAGACACCACCATAATGCACAGGCAATGTCCCTGAGACAGCGTCAGTCCTTCCTTCGAGAAATCTGTCTTGACAACTGTGATGCCCCCAGCATGGCTGGGAAAATGATCCCCTTTTTCGTTACAGACTTCCTTTCATCTCCTCCCAAGGGAAGGAAATGTTCCCAGTGGTACTTCTTTCTGAGGTAATTGTTGGACAGGAGTCAGCCTGTTAAGCTTGCCCATCTAATTAACGAAGTCTGTTATGATTTATCAAAATAATGAGATAGGGAACAAAGACATTGCTTTTTTTTTCCCCCTTCCTGATATTTTGGCCTCTTTTCTTCCTTTTGGAAGATGACCCAACATTAATGAGAAATGAGTCACTTATTGTTGGGGTGCAAATAGAGAGATAACTGACATCAGTAATTAATCCTCAAGCCCTCTTTGATATAATGGAGCCATTTGTCAGGCAATATTATTCAATTAATTAATTCCATTAGGGCTACCATACTTCTCCAAATCCAGCCATTCAACCATCAGCTCTGATCATTTGTATGATACAAAAATAGAATGGTTACCGAATGCATCGTGAAACCAAAAAGAAAGCATTTTTGCCACCACGGGACACTTAACTAGAAGCATTTCATTTGTGGATGGGTGAAGGGCTAACAGCCAGTCATATCCCTCTTTCAATCATAGATTGAACAAATGCGCTGGGTGTTCCTTAGTTCAAGTCTCTAGGAAGAAAGGGGGGTTGGTCCTGCTCATCTTCTTATACCCTATCAGTGACTGGGGAGAGGAAAGGAGTCAGGTGACATGGAATGGAACTAAAGGCCAAGGGCAGGCAAATACATTGGGACGAAAAGTTCCAGAACAGCCTCTCCCAACCCACGTAGCCAGCATTAGTCTGCTTTCTTTCCTTACTCTTGCCAATGTCAGAGGAGACTCCTTATCCAGTCTCTACCCAACCACCTCTCACTGCTCATAACACAAGATCATTCCGTCTCCATTGATGCTCTGATTAATAAATACACGCACATTCGCTTTAATTCCCTTCCTCTTTCTGCTCTCCTTTTCAACTCTTGCCAACTCCTCTCAGAATTCTTTACCTCTCTCCTAGTGAGAAATGTGCCTTCAGAAAAAGGAAAGGTAAGAATCCAGAACCACATTTAGGAAAAGTCTGCCTAAATGAATTCGCATCATGACATTCTAGAGAAAGGCCAGGAACTACTTATGAATCTTGACAAACCCCCTTTACCTCTTCAGCCATCTCCAACACATCCTTTTCTTTGACCAGCAATGCTAGCACAAATAAAACACTATCTCTGTGTTTCATTTATTGTTTTACTCTGCTTTGATCAGTTACTACTGCCCCAGAAACAGTGTGATCTGCACATTTTCATTGTGACACAGCAGCATTTCAGCTAAATTTGAGATTAAATATGCTCCTGTGTGCTGGCGTGGAAAGATATCTGCCATTCCTAGGAAAACAGCTCACAATTCCGACAGCTGACTTCCAAAGTCCGGAGCATGATTGTAAGTTGCACGGCTGCCTACACAGATCCAGTCCCTTTTTTTCCTCACCTTTTAGCTAATCAAGTCATCTTTTGTTTCCTGGGCTCATTCTTCGAACAGGAGTGTAAATTAATCAACAGTGAAGGCCCCCAAAGCCTGCAAGCCAAGAGAGGGAACAGGCCAAAGCAATGGTTCTCAAACTTGAGCCAACATCAGTTGCCTGTGTTAGGGTATGGACGGCCCGGGTGAGCGTGGAGAAGCGCAGGGAGGCACGCAGCACTGCCGGGGCTGGCAAGCCGGAGGTGCGCGCCGGCAACCCAGAGATCCGAGTAAATTGCAAAGAATTGCAACACACAGAGGTGAGAGAAGAAAAGATTTATTTAAGAAAAGTTCACCCCCCACAGACAGGGAGTGGGCCTACACTCTCGGTGAGTGTGGCCTTGTAGCCCCCCAAGTC
>CAUYQG010074277.1:0-19673 GCA_963574415.1 Tarsius wallacei
CCTTACCTCTCAGTCTTCTTTCAGCTGAGCTCTGCCGTCCACATCTCAAACCCACTGCCCTCTCTTCTGGGGGCTGGCTCTTCCTGCATAGCTGCACTGGCTGCCAGCTCCTGTCCAGAAGAGTTCACAGCCTCCTGTTCAGACCCAATGAGTTCCCAAGTCCCCCCACCCAGCTTTTATGGTGTGAGCATTTCAGAGCATCCTTTCTCTCCCCGGTGTGCTCAGAGGACCTGTGATTTGTAGATGCACACCAGGCCCACTGGGAGAAAAAAGCTGATCCCTCTGTGTCCCGCGTCTCCTTGATTCAAGTATCACTTAACTGACCATAAAGTGGATTGCCCAAACACCCTCTGTGACTGGACTCAGCATTTACAGGGGCCGGTCAGCCACCCAGCTGACTCTCTTTCTATGAACACCAGCATGTCTGCAAAGCCGACTGTGGGCTTTGGGCTGTAATTAACCAGGCCTGACACTGTGGATCTTACTTTCAAAGTGGTCTGAGATCCTTGGATGAAAGACACCACAGACTCATTACGACTGTTCATAAAAGAGTAAATATGAGCTCTCTGCGACCTTCCCCAAAAGTCCACCCCCAACAGGTGCCTGAGCAGGTCTCACAGCACCTGCCCACCCACCCACCCACCTCCTTCCAACTCTGAGTGGGAAGTGTGCCCAGCTCCATCGGAGCCCCTGAGGAGCTGCTTAAAGAGACACAGCCCACTTCCTCCGGTCCACAGCCCCAGGGACACCATCCAAAAGAAGGCAGGTTGCCAGGTAGCCCCTGAGAGGCACTGACCCGGGCAGGGAGGAAGGATGGGACCTTGTAGCTGGCACAAGGACAGCAAGGTTCCCCTTGCCAGAAAGGCCTGGGCAGCCTCATGACAGACTCCAAGTCTTCCATGGATCCTCAAAGCTGTCACCCAACAGAGGGGCGGCAGGCACCAAAGGAGCCTCGGGCCTGGAGTCTGTCTTCTGCCACACCCCAACCGATAAATGCCCCCCTGCCCAACACAACACCAGGAACCGGAGAGGGCCTTACAGGAGACCAGGCCAGGGCAGCACTGTGTCCCGGCAGGCGGTCAAAGAGGCGCGGACCTGCTTTCTGGTGTGAGTCTGCCCCCTGCAGGGCCCGAGCAGGACAGACACCCCACTGAGGAGAGGCGAGGTGTGTGCTGGCCCATTCACCCACAGAGCCTGGCGGACAGGGAGGTGCTGGCACTCAGGGTGAGGAGGAAGGTGGTCGGAGCGACAAGGAGTCCGAGCAAGGCTGCATCCAGCCACCTGTGTGAGCACCTGCTGTGCGTCAGACTCCATCCTCCCAGAACCCGAACTGACTCCACTGCACCTTTGCCCCCTGGGCAGGGAGGTCTGGGTGGGACCCTTGTCTCTCCCCCGTACTCCTGGAGCAGAATGCTTGACCTCGACACAGGACCAGATGCAGTCTTAGAAAGCACGTTAGAACCACGGGGCCCAGCTCTTGCACTAGGCAGGTCATTTAACCAGTCTGGGCCTCAGTCTTTCCATGTGTAAAATGGGCACGACGGTGCCAACTCATGGGATTGTGGCAAAGATGAAATGAAATGAAGGCTGGTGGAGAGGAGCCTTGCAGAGGACCCGGCGCCCTTTCTCGTGTCCCTTTCCTGTTACTCGCTTTGTTCTGGCCTCTCTTGCACGGACACGCACCCAATCGCAAGTGTTGGCATGGAGAGTAGCCAGATACTGGCGGGCTGGGGCTGCCTTCTCACAGCTGCAGCACAAGGAAACAGGGATATGGCACCCCGGCAACCCCCAGGGAGGGGCAGCACTGACCCAGCAGGTCTGATAAATCAGCCCTTGCTGGAATGACCATCCTATACAGGTGATTAAGACGATAAAGTTGAGTCCCAGACTGAACGGCGGAGTCCCCACCCTCTGTCTCCCCCACCTCCCAGATCACTGAGCTGGGGCAACCACCTTCTCCTTCCAATACCAGGAAGTCTCCTGGGTTGGATTTGACCGAAACAGGCGTTTCTCCTGGCCTGCCTGCCAGTTTCCCCAGGGGCCATGGAGGTCCTCGGCTGTGGCCCTACTTCTCAGTGTCCTCCCTGGGGGCTCCCAAGCCAGAGTTCCCACCCTACCCCACTGGGCCTAGGATACGGCTCATTTTACTGCTCCACATGGGCAGCTATCCTCACACCCCTCCCAGCTCCCAAAACCAGCTCAGAAAAAGAGGCTGCAGCTGAATAGCCTTGACCAGGGTCTCCGGGGGAGGGCCCAGGTGTCTTGAAGCCTTGGGGACACCAGGGTAGCTGCTTTGAGAACCCCTTTCAGGCTGGGCTAGGGGTTCCTTTTCTTTGCACCGCAGTACAATGCACCCACCTCTTCATTTTCCGTAGCTTGTACCTGTTCGCTCCCTCCTTCCTCCACTTCATGCATTTATTGAGCTCCTATGAGCTCCTCTAGGTATGCGGATGAGTATGACTACGCAATTATCCCTGCCCTGAAGGAAGTCACGGGTTAAAAAAGAGAACCGGGAAGGTCATGACCAGAGGACTCGTTTACTGAGCACTTGCTGCGTGCCAGGGACTGTTCTGAAGCTTGATTTTAATTAACCTGGGAGGGAATACTACTTCACAGATGAGGGAGAGAGGCCCAGGATGGTAAAGTCACTTGCCAGGGTTGCAATGGAGTAAGTTACAGAGCCGGGTGCAAACCAGGTTACGGTGGCTCCAGACCCTTCATGCTGGGTAATTCTGGGGTGGCCTCATCTTAGGGCCTTGCTGGGAGTGGTGGAGAAGACCTGGAGCAGACGGTGGGGTGAGATTGTGATCATGTATTGTGTAGTGTCTCCTCCCACTTCCTGTTAGCCCAGGGACTCCCTGAAGACAGAGACTGCCTTTTTTTTTCTTTTTTTGCCTCTTTTTCTCCAGGACCCCAGACAGTGCCTGGTGTATGGTGGGAACTCCGTTAATAGCTGCTAACTAAATAGGTTAACAAAACAGGTTTCAAGGTGCTGGGAGCGGGGGTCATGCCCGGTTTCTCTGTGATGCCTCAGCCTCTGGCACCGTTCCAGGCACGTGAACTTGAACCCAGCCCCACCTCATTCTGCAGTGGGGGTGTCAGGGTCTGGGTGGGATCTGGAGTGAGTTCAGGGTAGACACCCGCCTTCCAGCTCAGCCAGATGGGCCAGGCCTGTGTGAGCGAACCCGTGTGAATAAGCCAATTGCGTGCTCCCCACAGTGGGCTTGGGGTGGGGAAGAGAAGACAGAGAATGAGGGTGGAGAATAAATGACCTGGGGGCTGCAGAGAGGGGACATGAGGAGAGTGCCAGAGGAAGGGGACAGGTGGCCAGAGCACCAGTCCACTGATGCCCTGGCCTGAAACCCCATGACAAAAATCAAGTGGCACTGAGGGACATTTCCTCAGCTGATTCACCCTTCTCTGCCTCTCATGAGCATTGCTTGAGTCCTCCAAGCTCCGGCAGGATGCCAGGCCCCAAGACAGGGGAGACATGGTCCTGCCCCTGGGAGCCACTGTCAGTGCTGGGGCAGTTTGTACACACATCTGAGCACCTAAGTGTGCCCCACACCAGATGGGTGCCACAGGCGAAAGAGTGTCCATGGCAGGCTGAATTCTGAATAGAAACCTGGTAGTTTCCAATAAAACAAAGATGGCGGTAGGGAAAGAAAGAAAAGGAGGAAGGTCAGATCAGACTGGGGTCACTCGTTGAACAAGGGCCCCAGGGTACCCAGCCACAGGGCTGCTGGGTGGACTGGGGAGGCTAGGGTAGGAGGCAGAGTTGAAGGGAGGCAGGAAGAGGCTGGACCACCAGGCCCTGGCAGCCAGTGAGGAGTCTGGGCTTTCCTCCGTGGCCAATGGGAGTTATCAGAACGTGGTTTCTAATCTAAGAAGAAGACTTTCCATTTACAGCAATCGTCCCTGCTGGAGCGCAGAGCATGGAGGCAGGGAGGACAGTGAGGAGGCTGCGGCCACGTGCCGGAGCTAGGACTGGGGAGGTCGTTATGGCTAAAACAACCTCCACAGGAAGGACTTGCAAAGGAGATCAGGGAGAGAGAGGAGGCCATGATGACTGTTTCCAGGTCCTCTGGGATCCGGGACAAGGACGTTGGAAGCTCTTTTTTTTTTTTTTTTTGAGTTGAAGTCTCACTCTGTCACCCAGACTGGAGTGCAGTGGCCGCTCCCGGCGACCGCAGCCTCGACCTGCTGGGCTCCGGCGATCCTTCCGCCTCAGCCTTCCAAGTAGCTGAGGCGCGCGCTACCAGGAAGCTCTTTTGCAAGTGTGGATTTGAGGAGGTGATGTCCAGTGCCCCGATGGGCAGGGGAGGTTGAGGCTGAGGGCCCTCACCAGAGATGCGAGCTAAGGAAGCCTCAGAGTATATAGGGAATTGTAATCACGGACAGGTCCAGGAAGGTCCACAGAGACAGTGAAGGGCAAGAGAAAACAGCCCCCACGCCAGGATCCAGGAGCAAGTCAGCATGTCGGCATGGCTGCACATCTGCTTTGGGCCACCAGAAGGGAGGGAGAGGGCGGGGAGGTCAGTGCAGAGACGAGTCATGGAGCTGGTCCCATGAATGGCTTAAAGTGGCAGGACCTTGGGATGGACTGGGAAGACAGCGAGACCAGATGGAGCCAGGAGCCTGAAAGGAAGTGCCCTCACAGGAAGCAAGGAGGCCACAGGTTGAGAACAGTCCTCCTCCCCAAGTCACCCCTTAAATGGCCTCTAGCAGCCTGCCCCAGAGCCCTCTATACCTAGTTCCCTTGTGTCCCCACCACCAGACTCTAACATCACCCAGTGCTGCCCTTATGACTGGACAGTCCCAGGCTGTTGAGGGTCCACGTGTCCGACACTGTCTCTGGTGTGCGCTGTGTTTGCTGGGCACATCATCTCTTGAAGGAGACGAGGGCATAAGCTGACAAGGTCCTTGTGTCCCTGGCCTGTGTTCAAAGAAGCCTGGCCAGTACTCCCTTCTCTCTGCTTACCCTTGGGGAGTTGACTTGATAAAAGCCGTACCACGTGACCTCATGTCTGCCCAGTCTGGATGTTGCCCATTTTAACAATGACATTATTCAGTATCAGTAAACACAGGTGTTATGCTAAAAATACTTAGAATATTAAAACATTTCTTGTTAAGAATGTAGTTTGGCCCTATATAAGGGGCATGCTGTAAAAATAAAATTGCTCTCACCTATCTAGGAGAGAGACCTCCCATTCCCTCCCCCCACCTCAGGCCCTGCTCACCGGAGGCTGGAACTCCGCAATCTCTGAGCTGCCTGCGTCTCCCATGTTGGTCGCTGCTCCACCTATGTGCCCTGGTGGTCCATGTGCCATGTGTCCCAGGCCCGACCTCATCTGGGTTCACTGCTCAGCCAGCTGTGTTCTCCTCACCCCCATCCCTAAACCAAGTCTTAGCAAGGACCGCCCTCAGAAACCAGACCAGAGTCAAAGATACGTTTGCAAAAAGGCAGGAAACTTTATTGAATTATCTTTTCTTTTTAGTAGAGAAGTTGAGAAACCAAGGAGCAGCTGGGTCGAGGAGGAGATGGGGAGAGAGGAGCACGAGGGCCCACCCTGGGAGAGCATTGGGACGGGCCCTGGGAGCAGAGGGACTGAGCCCCCCCATCCTGCAGCCCCTCCTCTCTTCTGCAGGGAACCATCAGCTCTCTCCTCCTCCGGGTGCTGGAGACAGAGGGTGGGCATGCTGGGCAGATTTAAGACCTGCGGACGTCAGAAGTGCGGCGACCGGTGGCATTGGAAGCCGTGGTGCTGCTACTGCCACTGGAGCTGACGTTAACTGGAAAACAAGGAGACAGGAGATGTTTAGGCTGGAGAGGCTCACACGAGCCAGGACAGGGAGCCCCCAGGAGGGCCCACACACTCCTGATTAGTCAGGTGGTATATTGATGGGGACCCTTTTTATTGTCCCCAAAGGTGACTCCCGCCAAGACAGCCCAGTGATTCTAGGAGGCAGAGCCATCTACCCTGAAAGGAAAGTAGATGGCAATGACCTCTCCCACCCTAGCTCCCTCCCCCCTCCACTCAGGAGCCCAGCACTGCCTCCTTACTGGTGGCCCACCCCTCACCCCCATAGGGCACCAGACATGAACTGGAGCCTGACTCCACCACCCCTGTAGGGCTGTTTGCTTACCTCCTGCGGAGGCGGAGCCAGTCAGCCTGGGAGAGAGGAGAGAGGTGGCCATGAGTGCAGGGGGGTCACCAGGGGCAGGTGCTCAACTGTCCCTCTGCTGGAGCGACTTAGAGCATCACTCGGAGCCCCTGAGTTGGACTCTTGTGCCCAGCTGTGCCCCCAGATCAAGGGACAGCGGCATCAGGTGCCTGCCAGGTCTGTTTGTCTGCCTGTCTTGTCTATCTGCTTGTCTTGTCTGTCTGCCTGACTGTCTGCCAGTCTGTCTGCCTGTCTTGTCTGCCTGTCTGTCTGTCTGCCTGTCTTGTCTATCTGCCTTCCTTGTCTGTCTAGCTTATCTGCCTGCCTGTCTTGTCTGACTGTTGCCTGCCTGTCTTGTCTATCTGTCTGCCTGCCTGTCTTGTCTGTCTGTCTGTCTGCCTGTCTGCCTGCCTGTCTGTCTCTCTTTCTGCCTGTCTATTTGTCTGCCTGTCTTGTCTGTCTGCCTATCTGTCTGTCTCTCTGTCTAAGAGGCCTCAAGAGGAGATATTATTGGCCCCAGGCTCGGAGCATTTGCCAGAATCTTTGTCCTCCCTCTGGCTCATGCTCACCCAGCCCCACACTCGACTTCCCATCCCTCCCCTGAACCCCCAAGGACTGGTCTCTGCAAATGGTCTGAAGGCAGCGAAATCACCATATCAACTGCTGGTTTTGCCTGAGCAGAACCCAAGCTCATATTTTCCCAATATCAGATGCTCCCTCCAGGACACTCTTCCAGTCAGTCCAATTCAGAGTTCTGATTGGAAAGTCTAGGGGTGCCGATGCTGCAACCTGCCAGGAAATGTCCCCACAGCCTGATTCAAGAGAACAGGGAGCCCTGGCCCTGGGTCTTCTTCGAGCTGTTTACACTGAGAAGGGGGAGGGGCTGATCTCCGAGGCCCTGCCCATCTGACACTAGCGCGTCCTGTGGTCCCGGCCCGAGAAAGGCTGGACCTACTTGGCATCCTGGCCCTCGAGCAGACTGCGGTAGGTGGCGATCTCCTGCTCCAGCCGCGTCTTGATGTCCAGCAGCATCCTGTACTCCTGGTTCTGGCACTCCATCTCACCGCGCAGCTCACTCAGCTGGGCCTCGATGCTGCTGATGAGCCCCTGGATCTGCTGCAACTGCAGGGCGTAGCGGCACTCCGTCTCTGCCACGGTGCTCTCCAGCCCGGCTTTCTATGGGGCGACAGGGGAGAAGTCATGAGGGTGGCATGCAGTGGCCAGTGGGAGTCCCAGAGGTGGTGCCCACTGGGTCGGGGTTGAGGGTGTACCATGCTCAGCTGGGACTGCAGTTCAATCTCCAGGCCCTGGAGCGTGCGCCTCAGCTCTGTGATCTCTGTCTTGCTGGTCTGAATCATGGCAGTACTGGAAGTCACCTCCTTGTTCAGCTCTGCGCTCTGAAATGCAAGCAGGAAGACGGTGACGGGGCTGGAGGAGCTCGGCTGGAAGAGCCTGAGCCTGGGGCTGTGTCCGCCCGGCACTGCCTGGCCACGTGGTATGAGGTCACCTTGTGGTGGAACCAATCCTCTGCGTCGCGGCGGTTCTTCTCCGCCATAACCTCATATTGCTCTCTCATTTCCGCCAGCACGCGGGTCAGGTCGATGCCCGGGGTGGCGTCCATCTCCACGTTGACCTGGCCCACCACCTGGTTGCTGAACTCCTTCATCTCCTGTGGAGGTGGGAAAGGAAGATGTGGAAGGCGCCCAAAACCCCTCTCCTTGGCTCTGAGTGCTGGCAGAGTGTTCTGGAAAGCACTTCCCCATCCCATAGAGGAGGGCCCAGTCTGGCTGGAGCCAAGGGCTCACCTTTCTCCCTGGAGGCCATTTCACCCCTGGCAGGCCCATCACCCCCTCCCCTCACCTCCTCGTGGTTCTTCTTCATGTAGGCCAGCTCTTCGTTCAGGCTCTCGATCTGCATCTCCAGGTCGGTCTTGGACAGGGTCAGCTCGTCCAGCACCCGGCGCAGACCGTTGATGTCAGCCTCCACGCTCTGGCGCAGGGCCAACTCATTCTCATACCTGAAATAGTTAAAAAAAAAAAAAAAAAGAAAGAAAGAAAGAAAAAGAAAAGAAATAGTTTTTTTGAAAAAGCAAGACATAAATGATATTGGACACTCTCCGACCCCTGCACTAGACTGACTTCTCCAAGACCTTCATTCCTGGGATGCGTCAGTGGTCATATGAGCATGTGTCTACACTCAAAGAATGAGGGAAATAAACTCACTTGAGCCGGAAGTCATCTGCAGCCAGCCTGGCATTGTCGATCTCCAGGACGACCCTGTTGTTTTCAATGGTGGCGGCCAGAATCTGCAAAGTGGAGAAGAAGGTAACTTCTGAGCGGGGTCCACATGCTGAGGAGGGAGACTAGGAAACCGTGGGCAGGACTCTGCCTCTTTCAGGGACAATGCACTTCTCTCTGGGACTCAGACCTTCTTCTAGAAAGTGGGAGGTGGGGCCAGGTCCCTTCAGGTTTGCCACTGGAGCATTCTATGCGTGGTCACAATGGGGAGGATACAGGATATCGTTGGCGAGTCCTGTCTCAGCAACCTCAACCTCTCAGCCTCTGACAGAGACCTTCCCCTTAAGGTCAGAAAGGACTCGGCTTGGCTCGACATATCTTGCAATGACCTCACTGGAGCAGGTCTCTCGGCTGAGCACTGGGAAAGTCCAATAAATACTTCCATCCACTTAAATCTTTCCCCAAACCTTTATACTCCAAAGCGCTTTAAGCCCACCCCGCTTGGCTGGGACTCAGCCCAGGCTGGTGAATTTCTGTTCCCACAGGCTGGTATCACAGTGGGATGGACAGGCCCAGAAAGAGGACACCCAGGCTCAGCACTGCCCAAGCCCCAGCCTAGACCTCTCCAACTTGCCCATCCCAGTTGAGAATGACAGTTGACACAGGCCCCCTACAAAACAAACAATTGTTCCCAGAACAGTGACTGAACGTGTCTGCTTTTCTCTGTTGATGTTAGTCATTCCAAGTGGCTTTTAAAACTGTCATGTTTCCAAATAACTCAGTGGGTCGGGATTATAGAGATTGAGTCACTGAAAACATAACTGTTTGGAAAGCAGTAACAAAAAATGCTGAAGGGGGATATCGACAATAAAAATGAATAATGGGAGAAAATGCATTTGGGGATCATGGCATGAGAAAGTCCATCAGGAGTGCAGTCTTGGGAGTAAAATGTTAGGATTTTCTCCTGCAAGAAGGAGATGAGTGCCATCCACATCAGTCCCCACAACACTGCCTTTACTGGTCTTTGAGGCCTCACCCTGCATAAGGACCTCTCCCGAGCATCCGAGGGCTCACCTTGTCCCGGAGGTCATCCATGGTCTTGTAGTAGTGGCTGTAGTCGCGCTCCGGGCTGGTCGGGGCCTGCTTCAGATGCCAGTCTCGAATCTTCACCTCCAGGTCAGCGTTGGCCTCCTCCAGGGCCCGCACCTTGTCCAGGTAGGAGGCCAGGCGGTCATTGAGGTTCTGCATGGTGATCTTCTCATTGCCGGTAAGGAGGCCGCCATCGCTGCTGCCAAAGTCACAAAAGCCACCACCAAAACCGCCACCAAAACCACCACCAAAGCCACCTCCGAAGCCACCTCCGAAGCCACTACCAGCACCTCCACCAAAGCCACAGCTCATGCCACCTCCGTAGCCCCCAGCAGATCCCCCAGAGACAAATCGGGTTGAGCAGGCAGAGACGCCACGGCCTCCTCCCAGCTGGCAAGAGCCTCCTCCGAAACCACCCCCATAGCTGGCGGAGGAGCTCTGCAGACGGCAGCTCATGGTGAGGACAGAATCAGGAGCAGGTGCAGACGGGAGTTTGCTGGGCCTGGGCCGAGGTCGGTAGCACTTCCCCAGAGTGGACTCTTTTTATACAGCCTCTGCAGGGGCTGGACAACCTCTCTCCTCCCTTCCCCACCCTTTTGACCTGGTGCCAACACACAGCTGTTTCCCACAAGCCCAGGTACCCCTGCTCTCCAGGGTGGGTTGTGCCTTTTGGGGGTGGCTTTTTTAAAACCCTTAACAAAAGGGATGATTCAGAGGGGACAGCATTCTGCCTGAGACTGCCCTTTTGACAGCTGAATTCTGTTTCACCTCTCCACGTAAGGAGCTCACTCCACAGGCTGTCAGCCCCGCCCGGTATTAGGACGGGGACCAAGAAGCCAAGGTCTGGCAGGGAGACTCCGTGAAGGAAGGGGGTGGCTGCACGGGAGCCTGTGCTTTGCAAGGCCGCTGCACCCCTCCCCCTCCCTTCTCTCTATCCCTAAAACTTCTGATTGGGATGTTCTACATCCTTCTTAGCACCTCGTCTACACCAACAGTCCCAACAATTCTGATGACACAGTTTGCTTGGCCTTACAGCTTCAGCTGCCTTAGAAATGTTTGGACTGAGAAAGAAATGACTGCAAGAACACCAGCAAAAGTCACAGTGGCGGGGACCCCAGGGGATCTTTGAGACTATCAAACCCAGCTTGGGAGACTCAGGCATGGAAAGAGGACATGACCCTGCACATTCTAACAGCTAATATTGTCAGTGCTGTTACCACAGGCAGGCACTGGATGATATGTTTTATACTCACTGTCTCATTGAGGGGGATCCTACTATGTCCCCAATGAGGAAAATAAGCCTTAAAGGTAGAGTCAGGACTGAAGCCCAAATCTGGTTCTGTCAGACAGCTAAGAGTCATTTTCTGGTTATATTTCTCATGCAGTGAAATGTACACACCATGTATCCAGCTTGATGGCTTTTTAGCCACGTGTGACCTCTGTAATCACCACCCAGGACATTCCCAGCACTTCATAAAGCTTTCATACCTCCTCCTGGTCAATTATCCACACTTCACACCCTTGATGAAACCACTCTTCCAGCTTCTGCCCCATAGACAGGGTCAAAGGCTGTCAGCCACGGCTACTTTGCTCCCCAGGGGACATCTGACAACGTCTGGAGACATTTTTATTGTCACAACTGAGGGGGTTCCCCTGGCATCTAGAGGGTAGGGACCAAGGACACTGTCAAACATCCCACAATGCACAGGACAGTCCTCACTGCAAAGAATTACCAGACTCAAAATGTCAAGAGTGTCAAGTTTGAGATGCCCTATGCCAGTCTGACCTGTGGGTTCAATCACTCTATTGTACCAACTGCGTTGGGGACACAGCCAAGCCCAGAAAGAAGGTCTTATAATAACCTGAGCAGGGCCCTTTCTGATGCCCCAGACACATGAGGTCTGTCCCAGCTCATGAGTATTTGACTAAGAGGCTGCATAGGAAGATGTGACCCAGGGCCTGGGACCAGGGTCTCTGCTAAGGATCCTGGGATGTGACTTAGAAACTCAGAGACTGGAAAACTCAGAGACTGTGCAATGACCCTGGCAGAGGAGGCCTCATCACCCAGGCCTGAAGGAAAGGCCTTGAGGTGGCCTCTCAGAGCCCAGGACAGAGGAAGAAGTTTTCAGTTCCCAGTGGAGGACCCTGACCTCGGGGTCCCAGCCCCCACTCACCAGGGGGACCAGGGTTTCCATGGACATCCTCTTAGGAGCAACTTTCTGACTTACAGCAACCACAAGGGTCTGCATGGTCCCAGGCCAGGGGTGAGATAGGGTGGCACTGGCACTAGGTTCTCCTGCAGTCCCCTTCACTGACTCAGCAAGACAGAAAAGAGAGACTCAAGTCAGGGCTCCCTCACCCTTGTTTTCCTGGGTAGGGAAGCCTGTTGCACCCAGAGGCACCAGCACCAGGGAGAGAGCCAGGGCATGCTGTGAGTGCTGGACATCCGTGAGTCTCAGGATTCGGCTGACCCCTGACCCTGCCTGACCCTCCTGCCCAAGCTGATGGCTCAGCTTTCTCTCCCTCCCTGAAAGGGGGTGATTCAGCCCTAAGCAGGAGCTCCTACTCTCTCAGGAGAGGATCAACACTGACAAGAGGGTGATTAATGGAAACTGCCAGGCCTAGGATGACAATGCTCCAAGCCTCCCGGGGCTGACTAGCAGGTTCGGCCAACGCCTCTTGGTAACAATGCAACTGATCCACCAAAGACCAGGTAGTACAAACATGGGTGGCCGACAACAGGGCTCCCCCTGCGGGATCAGGGCACACCTCCTCCCCTCCCAGCAGGGACTTGCAGTGCCTTGACAGCGGAATGCCTTCCTCCCACCTGCAGCAAACCCCAGTGCCCTCCTGGAGGAAGCTGCACAGAGACCCACTCAAAGCCCCACTTCCTTTCTCCCCACCCTGGTCCTAATGATTTCAGGATAGAGAGCTGGGGCTGAGGCTCTCTGTGAGCTTGTCTTATGCAAGGACGGCAGCCCTCCCCCACCTCCACTCAGTAACATTTCACTCTGCACTCTGAACCTCATCCTGTATGTCTCTTGATCTGGCTGTTTATTTGTATCCTTAAAAAATACTCTTTGTTGGTTGGGCGTAGTGACTCACACCTGAAATCCCAGCACTTTGGGAGGCCAAGGCAGGAGGATCACTTGAGCCCAGGATTCTGAGGCCAGCCTAGGAAACAATGAGACCTCACCTTTACAAAAAAATCAAAAGTAAACTGGGCATGGTGGTGCATGCTATTAGTCTCAGCTACTCAGGAGGCTGAGATGGGAAGATGACTTGAGTCCATGAGATCGAGGCTGTGGTGAGCCATGATCGTGTCACTGCACTCCAGCCTGGGCAATAGAGTGAGACTCCTGCAACCGAGACTGTGCTTAACACATTGTCACTGAGTCTCAAACAACAAGAGAGGGTTTTATTGGCCTCACTTTATCGATGAGGCAGCTGAGGTTCAGGGAAGGCAGTCACCTGCCCAAGGACACCACGAAGTGGAGATCTGAATCTGGCCTCTGGCACTCCCCACCTGAGGGTGTTTTGCCGTGAACTTGGATGCATGATCTCTGAATGTTCCCAAAGTCCTTGTAAGGTACTGAGCAACAGGGGTGCCAGGAGCATCTTTTGTTCTAATATTTGGTCTTTGAGCCCAGCTTCTGACTTTCCTCCCTGGGAATCTCCTGGTGACAGGGGCAGCCTCTGTTCAAACCAAGTGACACTCAGAGGACTCCCGTGGGGCTGGTCACCAGGAAGACTTTCAGCTCCACCTCCCACATTCCAGGAGAGGGTGAAAAACTGGACATTGAGTCAACAATTGTTTGACATGTCCATGTGCTGAAGCCTCCATGCAAACCCTGAACTGCAGGGTTCAGAGAGCTTCCAGGTTTGTGAACTCTTAACACACCCACATGACAGGAGGGTGGTGCATCCTGACTCCACAGGACAGACGTCCCTGTGCTCAGGACACATCTGAACCTCATCCTATGTGTCTCTTCATCTGACTGTTCACCTGTATCCTTAAAAATTATACCCTTTGCTGTCCAGGCATGATGGCTCATGCCTAGAATCCCAGCACTTTGAGAGGCCAAGGCAGGAAGACAGCTTGATCCAAAAATTTGAGACCAGCCTAGGAAACATAATGAGACCTTGTCTTTACAAAAAAATCAAAAAGTTGTCTGGGCGTGGTGATGCATGCCTGTAGTCCCAGCTACTTGGGAGGCTGAGCCCAGGAAGTCAAGATTGTGGTGAGTGCTACTGCATCCCAGCCTAGGCAACTGAGTGAGTCCCTTACTCAAATAAATATGCATTTATTCCTTGGGATATACGGACAACAATAAATGCACTGTTTTCCTGGGTTTTGTGAGATGTGCTACCAAATTATCAAACCTAAGAAGTTGTGGGTGACCTAGGGACCTACTACTTGAAATTGGCATCTGAAGTTAGGGGCAGTCTTGTGGGACTGAGCCTTTCATCTGTGGGGTCTACGCTAACTCCAGTTAGTGTCAGAATTGAATTGACTTGTAGGACACCCAGTTGGTGTTGTTGAAATGCACCACAGAACATGTCATGGGGTCAGAGACATGTTCTGTGGTGAGCACGCATATAGATGAGATAGCAAAGTAGTTTTTCCTACACTCACATTCCGTGTATGTTAAAAGATTGTGAAATGACAAAAATAAAGCAGGATCTCATTTGGTCTTCAAAACAGCTCTACTATTTTTTTTTGTAAGAGTCGGGGGTCTCACTCTGTCACCCAGGCTGGTGTGCAGTGGCACCATCATTGCTTACCATAGCCTCAAGCTCCTAGGCTCAAGCGATCCTCTTGCCTCAGCCTCCCAAGTAGCTGGGACCACATGTGTGCCATCACACCCAGCTAGTTTTTTTTTTTCTCTAGAGAAGGAGGTCTCGAACTCCTGGCCTCAAGCAATCTTCCTGCCTCAGTCTCTCAAAGCACCAGGATTACAGGCATGATCTACTATTTTTATTATACCTTTTTTTCAGGTGAAGAAGTGGAGGCCCAAAGAGGCTAAATACATTGCCCAAACTAGAAGGCACAATTGTGTCCATGGTAAACCCCTTTCAGGTGTTAATACCATCCCCACTCAAACAAGAGTATCACTGTCTCAGGCTAACCTGTCGCCCCAGGCAGGGCCAGTGACTGGTCTTGCTTCCTGTAGTAGCTAGGCCTATGCAACTGGTGCCCTGACAGGTCAGCTTCTCTGCTGTCTGTCCCTGGTCTGAGCTCCAAAGTTCAGGGCCTGTGGGAGTACTCACACATCACAGAATTGTTGTAGGAATTTTGCCACCCAACCGCCTCATGTCATGTGTGGGGAAACTGAGGCCCATAATGCCAGGACCCAGGACAGTGGGAACACGGATCTTCCAGCTCTACCACCACCTCACCATGGGCCTTACATTGAAATGGTTTCTGAGTTTCCTTCAGCAAATTGCCCTTTGAGCCTCTGGCCCTCAAAAACTTGTTCACAATCACCAAATTGTTATCTGCGGAGCTGGGACGGTGAGGTGACCCGGTATCCCAGATCCTGATCTGGAGCTCCTTGCTTGGATCAGGCATCTCTCTTCTCCCTCTCTCCTTGGACTCCAAGGGGTCCAGAGCCCAAGACAACTAACTCACCTCCCACAGAGTTTCACCACTCCCCGCCCCCGGGGAGGGGCCCCTCCTTAAAAGCAGACCCTCCCCAGACAGTCTCTCCAGGCCCTCTGACCTGCTTGGCACCACTCAGAGTTCTTTCCTGACTAGCCTCCGTGCCTCAGGCCCTTACATTTCTAGAATCCTTTTATACCACCCAGCCTTCCCAAAAACCCAGCAAGGTCAGCAAAGGCTTTGAACAAGGTAGACCTGAGTTTCAATCCTTCACCTACCACCAACTATCTGTGTAACCTTGAGAAAGCCACTCAACCTCTCAGTGCCTCAGTGGTCACCACTGAAAAATGGGCATTAGATGAGTTCATGTTTGGAGGATTCTCACATACTTGAGACACAGGAGGCTCTGGGCACCTCCCTTTTACAAATGAGGAAACGCAAGCTCATCCTGAAGTGACTTATTTGAGAATCCTCTGAGTCTCCACCGGACACTGACACACGGCTTTGCCTCCCTGCCCTCTCTGATCCCTGCAGCCTGCATGACACCCACAGCAACCAGAAAAATGACAGTTGGTGGCACTCTGCTTGTATTTTTCCCACTCCATCTTAAGTTCTCTGAGTGCAGGATCTTCATTGAACATACGAGGGGGACCAAAAAAACGCAGAATTATCCTTTGGTGGACAGGCCTCTTGGAGTACAGGCTTCCCCAGCTAGATAAGAGTTCTAGGAACCCATCAGCTTCAGTGTATCAGCTAGCATTGCTGTGAGAGGCTGCGTTCAGCTTCAGTGAATTTTTATAGAGAGTCTTTCAAGCGTTTGCCCATTTCTTGATAGGTGATTTACGAACAGCTGCCCACATTGTGCTGAGCGTTCAGTTTGTGACCAAAAAACTGACTCCCATGCCCCACCCTTCCTATTCAGCTTATCTTGCCCTGAGCAACCTTTTTTTGTTTCCTTGGATGAAAAATTTTCTCAAAGGGAAACATTTTGCCAACGTGGAAAAGGTGAAACAAAAAATGGCAGCAGCACCCAAAGACATCAGAATCGACTGTTCAAAAACTGTTTAAACAGCCTGGTATTGGTCCAAGAACAGGCCTATAGACCAATGGAACAGGATAGAAATTCCAGAAGCAAAAACCTCAATTTCTCAACCAACTCATCTTCAGCAAAGCCTTCACCATCAGCCACTGGGGAGAGGAGAACCTATTCATTAAATGGTGCTGGAAAAACTGGCTGACTACATGCAGAAGATTAAAACAAGACCCCAACCTATCATCATACACAAAAATAAATGGATTAAAGACCGAAATGTAAAATCTCAAACTATAAGACCCTTAGAAAATGCAGGAGACACCCTTATGGAAATTTGAACAGTCAACCAATTCCTGATCAACACCCCAAATGCTCATGCTATAAGAGATAAGATAGGCAAGTGGGACCTCATCAAACTGACAAGCTTCTGCAAAGCAAAATAAACCATCAAGAGAGTTGGAAGACAGCCCACAGAATGGGAAAAATATTTGCCAACTATGCATCTGACAAAGGCCTAACATCTAGGATCTACAAGGAACTCAAATGTGCTGAAATGAAAAAAAACAAATAACCCCATTAAAAAGTGGGCAAAAGATATGAATGGACACTTCTCAAAAGAAGATATATGGACAGCCAACAGACACAAGATAAAGTGCTCAGTCTCACTAATCATCAGAGAAATGCAAATCAAAACCACATTGAGATACCATATAACCCTTAAGAATGGTCGTCATTAATAAAACAAACAACAACAGATGCTGGCAAGGATGTGGAGAAAAAAGAATGCTTCTACACTGCTGGTGGGAATGCAAACTAATGTTACCTCTTTGGAAGACTTTGTGGCAGTTTCTGAATGAACTAGAAATTGACCTTCCATATGACCCAGCAATCCCCCTATTGAGAATAAACCCAGGGGAACTCAAGTCATTCTATCATAAAGATATCTGCACAGGCATGCTTTTTCCAGCTCTATTCACAATAGCAAAAGCATAGTACCAACCATACTGCCCATAGAAGCTGGAATGGATGAAAAAACTGTGGTACATATACACAATGGAATATTATGCAGCCATAAAGAAGGACAAGCATATGAACTTTGCAGCAACTTGGATGGATTTAGAGTCTATCATACTCAGTGACCTATCACAGAAACAAAGAACAGAGCACCATATGATCTCACTCATAAGCGGACCTTGAATAATTATCATAATACTATAAGAAAAGGATTGGTAGTACTGGGAAACTGCCAGAGGAGAGGTGTGGCATTGGCAGTTGAAGAAAACTTCCAGGAGTGGGAGGGGCACACCTCATCTACAGGGGTGCCTGCATGGTGAAGATTTGTACCTAACCCTGAATTGTACCCCACATCTTTAAAATAAAATAAGATAAATTTTATAAAAATGTGTCTGTACAAAAAATTTACTCTTGTAGTAACTTACTGATGCCTGTCTTCTCCAGTGAATTGGGAGTTAATACAGAGAGGTAATTGTTATCTTTGAATTTGTTCCCTTCTGCAATATTTAGTAAATGTTCAAATGAAGTTTTAAAATTAATTTATTGAATGTAAATTATGCTCTTTGACATTTAAAAAATTAATATTATACTGCAAGTTTTGATCTTTTTACGTGTTGCTTCTTTTATATTTTTATTTTTCAGATTTTATTATCACTGTAATTGTGAAGAATACTTAAATATTTATCACTTATAAGTAGACCTTGAACAATTATTATAATTCTATAAAAAAGGGATTGGTAGTAGCAGGAAATTGCCAGGGAAGGGGAGTGGAATTGGCAGTTGAGGGGAACTGCCAGGGGAGGGAGGGTCACACCCCATCAAAAAGGGTACCTACATAATGAACATCTGTATATCTAACCTGAATTGTACTCCACATCTTTGAAATAAAAAAATAAAATAAAACAAAAAATAAGATAAATTTATAAACTTGCCATACAGAGCTATCACTTTTAGCAGTGAAAAAGGAGAAGAGATTCAACCAGCATCATATATGACTACTATATTTTTTCTTAAATGAATATATATCTTGAGTTCAAAATAAAACATTAATGTGTATGGTAACAGGGATAGCTGAATAAAAAAAGGAAAAAAGAACTCTTTCTGTCAATTTTCAAAATTCTTGAAAAAATAGCCCTTAAAAAAAGAAGAAATGATGCAATAAATTCAGGAGAAAAGTATATATCAGGTAATTAACATAAATAAAATAAAATTAAAAATTAAGTTAATATATTAAAAGTGATTATGAGAATAAGACTGAATCATAATACTTATTAGCTTAATACATAAAATTGAATATATTAATTATTGTTATATAATGGAGTAGCTTGATGCTTTTCTTTACATGCAATGCAGTTGAAAGTTGTCTTTAATTCTTTGGGATGTACAGAATATTATTTAAAATTATATAAAATCTAAATTATTATTTAAAATTATGTAAAATTAAATTTGATGATGTATTTATTATGTATGTAGGAAAGATAATTGAGAAGTTATAGTAATAATTATATAAGTGAATTAATGATTTGCCTTTGATGACAAAAATTTGGCAATCTCCCCTTCCCCCACACAGTAGATACATGGCAAAATCAGCTATTGCATAAAAAGGAATTTTGCAGTAGTTAAAATATAAAAGGCAATTAAGACATTAATAAGAAAATGAGGAGGAGTCACAAGATGGTGACCGGACAGGTCGAACTGAGAGAGTCTCTGCAAAAGCAAGTGTCCATAAAGACTCTCTGCATGAGTAGGCATGTGCTGGTGGATGAGTGAAAGTCCATCTCAGGGGAGACTTCGGTTAATGCATCTGCAGCTTTCCTCTGAAGGTGACTGCAGTCCCCCATCACTCTGAGACTCCACACGCAGTATTGTCTGCTGTTCACGGGACTCTTCTGAGAAAAGTCTGCCGAATCTAGCTGATTCTCATTACCTGGTGCCTGGCTCACACCATCACCAGTTTTAGCAAATCAGCTGGAGCCCCATATCCGATCAGTGGAGAGAGAAGCGATTGGGGGAGAGCCAGAAAGGAGCCCCATCTCCGGTGAGGAAACACCAACCGTAGCCATTTTCTCTGTCCCATGATCAGGCAGAGACCTGCAATGCCCTGCCCAGCTCTGCCCAACTCCGCCCAGCCTCCAACTTGGGACCTAAGGTACTCTCATCAAACTGGGAGAGATAGAAGCCCTTTCCCCATGTTGGATTGGTCACAGAGGTCAAATCTGAGTGGTAGATTTGACAGGCAGCAAGCCAGGTGAGTCTAGATCTGATCAATCCTTCTTCCACAGTTGGCCTGGGGCATCTGACCCAAGCTGAGAGTAACTTTATCAGCCTGCACTGAGAGCAGAGGTGAGGGACTAGACATCAGAACTGAAAGGATATTGGACTTACAGGAATGACCTTGGAGCGAGTTTGGTTCCTTTTTTTTTTCTTTTGACTTTTTTTGTGCTCATTTTGGTTTATTTGTTTTTTGTTTTAGTTTTTTTTCTCTCTTTCTATTTTTGATAATGTTTTCATATTTGCATTGTTTCTGTTACTT